>CAVNYN010287080.1:414-48191 GCA_963692815.1 Nyctanthes arbor-tristis
CCCCCCCCCCCCCCCCCCCCCCCCCCCCCCCCCCCCCCCCCCCCCCCCCCCCCCCCCCCCCCCCCCCCCCCCCCCCCCCCCCCCCCCCCCCCCCCCCCCCCCCCCCCCCCCCCCCCCCCCCCCCCCCCCCCCCCCCCCCCCCCCCCCCCCCAAAAACAAAATATATAATTGAAAAGTATTTAAATTAGTAGTTGGAAGCACCAAGTAGAAAGTTGTTTCTCTAGATCATAGTCCAAAGTGTTAGTCCAATGGTATGTGACATAACTTCGCTACCAGAATAGACTGGAGAGCACCATGATCAAATACCACAGAAACTTCAAAATGTTTAGGCACTCATTTGGAGACATGATTTTCTATTTATCTAAATACCACCTGTTGCAGAGTGGGAATATATATATATATATATATGGTAAAGTGATGATGACGAAGAAAAATTTACCATTACAAACTCCATAGATCTACTTTGAATAAAAGGGGAAAAGAGTACAATTGTACAAAGAATTCAATCTTCTAAAGATATACAGGAAGATAAGACAAACCTGAGCTGCACTATTTGCCATAGGATACAACGCTGATTGAGCATAAACATAAGAAGGCCAAGAACCAGGTCCAGACTGGCACACTAAGTCTGTCGGTTAACAAACACAAGAAAAGGAAAAAGGTAAAAATGTTTAGCTCCAGAATAAATACAATAGCAGGAAGTGAAACGAGTTTACAACTTCATGGTGGATTAAATAATTTTCTGCTTCCAATAGTAAAATGATGAATTGCACTTTTTGTCCGGATTCAACCTCATTGATCTATGTCGAATCAACTAGTTATTTATTTCGTATCTCAATTTACATTGAAACAGAAGATATCTAAAAATTGAGGTTATGTCTTTTACTTCTGGACTACACAAAGTTCTTGAAGCAGCATCAATTTCTTGTCATTCAAAAAGATTAGATGAGATATAAGTTTGGAGTTAAAAAAGCTCCACTACAAGGACCTTACACCTTACCATTAAACCCTAATGTTATTGCACGGGATTTTCTTACGCAGAGGTATCACAAGTACGCATACATAATCCACATATATGACAACAGAATATCTGCCAGCAAAGAGTTGGCATACAACAGAATATCGGCCAGCAGATGCTTGGCATACTCTTGACACTTAGATTCTATTAGACAATGGGCATAACCCAATGCTACTTCACACGGGGCAATATCCAGCATCTCTTCTATCATACAATGGGGATACATGGTTTTCTCATCCCCATTTAAACAAAGTTGAGACGTGTTAGTAAAATAAAATGATGCAGCTCTCTTAAAACCAAAAAATAAAAAAATAATAAATAAATAATTGAAAAAAAAAAAAGGAGGTTGAGAATCCATAACGTGGTCTATTTCCGCTACACAGCTTTCCCTTTCAAATTTTAACCAACATAAAAATAATTCCCTGACAAGCATAATTAGTTCACTCTTTTGCTTTATAAATATTCAACTAGAAATCAGAAAAATCTCAATGTCTGAGACTTCACAAACAACTAAATTTGATTTAGAGTGTGCTTGATTTAGATTTTTGGAAATTGATTTTGTAAAAAAGTGATTTTGGGGGAGAACGTGTGGTTGAAAAGTGAGGAAAAGTTACCAATTTACGTGTAAGATTATTTTAATGGATAATGTGTGGTTGAAAGTGAGTTTGAGTAAGAGTTGATTTTGAAACATCTAAGTGCCTATTTGAATCTCTTTATTCAAATTGAATTATAATGAGAAATTATAATGTGGTAAAATGAGTGGTGTAGATTTAATAAAAGTTTGAAATTTATG
Source organism: Nyctanthes arbor-tristis (assembly GCA_963692815.1). Lineage (NCBI taxonomy): Eukaryota > Viridiplantae > Streptophyta > Magnoliopsida > Lamiales > Oleaceae > Nyctanthes > Nyctanthes arbor-tristis. Next base: position 2,226 of record CAVNYN010287080.1, read on the forward strand.
GTTATAAATGAGCAGAGGTCAAATCAATGGTAGGTGGGATTATAATGTGTTTTCATAAAGAGAATCAAGCACCTAATAAATCAAACCAATTCTTATTTTGCAATATTCCGTTGAGCAGCTTATTCAAATATTTGCAGCAGCATCAAAACAACAGAAGCTACAATGTAAATAATTTGTGTTTTAGTGTTACAATGGTCATGTCCCTGTCATCCTACACAGTACATTGTAATGAGAAATAAATTAAGAAATTCCACCCCACCCCCCTCAACCCACCTGGCGCCAGAAAAAAGGAAAGAACAGAGAGAGAGAGAGAGAGAGAGAGAGAGAGATTAAGCATAAAGAATAAGAAGAATTGAAATACTGGGGAGAAAAAATTAAATAAAGTTGAAGACCATTTTAACATAACAAAATCGACATCCCTAAAGGATCTCTTTTTCAAGTATTTTATGCTCTCGTGTGAAACTAAAGCAAAAGGTCTACTATGAAGTTAATTGCTCTTCTAAACAGCAGAACCAGTACACTATAACATATTTATGGGACTATGAGTACTTGGAACTAGAAACCTACCAAAACCTCCTGTTCCAGAAGCTTCAATATCTATAAAAGCTCCAATTGTGTGTCGCCATTTATTTGTTGTCATGAAGCCATGTGAACCCTGAAAATCACAAAAGCAAATTTCTCATAATTAACTTGAGAACTTATAGCCCATTCATTACGAGAACTTTTCTATGTCAAACTCATACTAACTTAGCTTTATACAAAGGTTTAACAAGTTAATTTCCCTCTTAAGCAGAATTGACTTAACAAATTTATAGTTCCTATTAAAACAAGGTAGAAGGCACCTATACTCCAGAAAGGAATAAAGCTTATTTTATAAAAATGTTGCAGAATAGTACAAATAGTATCTTAAATAATTTTTTATTTCACTATAACAAGCTTTAAACATTTCAAATTGAGGCAAAAATACTATTCACGAGCAGCATTTTTGTAAAGGCCCGATAAATAGGCAACTAAAGCCAAAGTAAGTGAACCGACTAATCATGACACTCTCACCAGCATAAAGAGTTCCTCTGCTCCATTAAATAAGAATATTACTGGCTTAGGAGGGATCCAGTGAGAATCAACAGTAAGCCTCGCTAATTCAAGTAATGATGCTGCAAACGAAGGAATAATAAAAATCAAACTCAAAATTTTTGAAGAATACTTCAACAAGCATTAGCATATACAACCCACCAACGCATGAGCCACAGTCACCAGCTCCTGGCGAGCCTGGTGGGGTGTCAAAATGACCATTCAACAGAACTGATGGATCGGTGTCTTGAGAATCTACTGAGGAAACCCTGTAAGTCATTTCAAATTAAACTAACTGTAATTGACTGAAACGTCTTTTGCTTTTTCCAAAATGTCTGTCTAGCACCGAAGATATTTTGCACGCATGGCTAGATAATGAATTCTTCATCATCACGATCTCAATTGACCAACAGCCCTCAAATGCTCAAACTAAGTTTTAAGCAATAAGCATCAATATTTGACTTGATCAAATGCATCGCTTAATTTGCTTGGTCACTTTACAACTATAGCATATAAACACCACAGCATGCTCATCAAACCAATTTACTTCATAGTCAATCTTTTACAGAGAAATGACAGCTGTAGGAGGTGACAAACCAAAATAGAAGCCAACAATCTACGCGATTGAAAGTATCAAAATAAAACAGGATAAAGATGCAAATTTGTAGCAAACTTCTATATTAATAAGGTAGGGAAAGGCTAAGAGAAAGTTTATTCAACAGTAATGAACTATGACCTCAAAAATGCAAATTGACAATGTAATGGAAAAATAAAATAAAATATTCCTACCTCATAAGAATATTGGTGTGATTTCTATAAGCTAGGGATATACTGTGTCCTAAAAAGATCATATTGAATGAGCCATTAACTGTGGTTTCTTCAATATCTATCCTGCAAATGCAGATTCCAAGAACCAGAGTTAATTCTGTGTAAATACAGTCTTACAGGGGATACATCAAAACCATGAAATTAAAATTTGTGACTGAAAACAAACCTATAATTGGATCCAGCTCGCTCTTTTATCATTTCCAGCTGCATTCTAATATATGTTGCAGCCTGTCTTAGACCCAAACTGCCCTCCTACATGTGGCCGCATCAAAAAAATAAGTTCATTAAAACTGAATTAGTTAAGTGGTTCTGTCCACAACTTAAAGCGATTCCAATGCAACAATGTGCATTGTGCACATGTGGCAAAAGAAATGAAGAATAGAACAAAAACTTCTCCAATGCAAGAATATAGTCAAACCCATGTTTACAAACCATTTCTATTTAAAAAAAACAATATGGTCAAACCAATCTCATCCACATATTTGATCAGACCCACTTGTACTGGGTAAAACTCAACCACACATTCTCATAAAAATCAATTCTATTTTTAAACAAAAACACTTAATTAAGAGTATCTCCAACACACTTTAAATTAATTTAAAGAGTATTTTATGAATGTATCTATAAATTTAGAGAGTATAATTTTCTAATCACTCCAATAGCCTCTCTATTTTTTACTCTCCATTTCACTTCTTCGAAGATTATTTTTTATTGTGTTTTCATTTTTATTTTTATTCTTTCACATGCTTTTTATCTTAATTATTTAATTTTATCATCTATTTTCTTCATTAATGTTCAAACACTTTATCCCACAAAAGACGTTCAAAATTGAAATTTCTTAGGAGCATTTGATTACAAGGAGTGAATTTGGCTCTCCAACTCACTCTTTAAATTAAAATGCTACTAAATTAAAAAGTATTCCCTCACATTATTGCAGTGGAGACGATCCTGGGGAGCAATAATCAAACAGAAACCTAACAAATTCATTGTGGGTTGGTGTAGAGAGTTCTTTGGTTTGCTATTAAATGTTCCTACAAACTTGAAAAGTCAACGGAACAAAAAATGTTAAATCAAATTCAATCAAAAATCTTCTCGTATTTTCTACGGTACTGGAGATGGGAAGGATTTACTACAAGTAGAGAATTAACCAGGAGAGCAAAATCAGCAAAAGAACTCAGAAGAAATGAATGAAATATACTCGCATGCATAAATCCAGAGAGAAAAGATTACATCAAAGTGGTGCTGACCTGGCGACCGCCGATGTCTTCCGACAAGATGCGGACGTGTTCAATGGCTCTGGCTTCGGAGAAGCGATCCAGTGGTGCGTCGATACCAAGAGGCGTGACGAACTTCATGTGAATTGTATAGTACACAAGAAAGGATACGCACCCGTAAATGATCGCCAGAGTAAACAGCACCTTGAAACCTGTAATGTCCCCTGAGGTAAGCCGGAAAAACGCCATTCGTTTCACTTGGATTCTTCGAGAAATGTGTGATTTTGACTGTGGATTCAAGTCGGAAATTAGGATTCAGGCTTTCATGGCTGCGCGAAACAAGGCGTTTATCACACAGCAAGTTCTCGAATACCGTACCCGTTGGAAGTGTACATGGGCCCTTTTTGGATCATTGTTTTCCGAATGACTTGTCTCGGCCTCATACAGAGACGTGGGCTACTTGTTCTAGAACACTGGCATGCTACGAAGACACTGGCATGCTACCACTTACGGCGTCTTCAATAATGCAATGGTGACCAATCTAAATAAGGTGTGCCAATTGTCAAATAACTAAAAAGCTTTGTAATCCACATGACCTAATGTCTAAGTAACTCGACATTGAGGTATAAAATTGGCCTCCAATGCATAATGTCCATAGCCTAATATAATGGCCTACATGGAATGTATTTTTTATTAAAATAAAAACAAATTATACATTCATGTTTAATGTCTTGAATACAACAATTGAGTTTTAGAATAAAACCACTCCAATTTCACTGCAGATTGCATCGTTTCCTTCTAGATTTATATAAAATTTAAGACTAAGTAATCCAATTCTCATATTTCTTTTTGTTTATTGAACAATATGAGAAGAATATTAGATCATAATTGTTTGAGATAGTAGGTCCTGTGGATTTCAGAATCTCCATTCAAAACCTTTTGCTCTTGACTTATGATGCGTAATTGTTTGAGATAATGGATCTACATAATGAAATATTAATCCAATTCTCCTATTTCACTGGCATAATGCGTAACTAAACAAGTCCGATTTGATTCCATGATCTATACTGACACGCCCTACCCTAAGTGTCTCTAACTTACTTGAAGTGTGACATGCGCCGACGATAAATTCCAACTAAAAAGCTAGAATTTACCGTCAAGGCACGTCACACTTCAAGTAAGTTAGAGGCACTTGGGATGGGGAGCGACAGTTTGGTATCAGAGCACGGTTTTGGCATTTATGTTGCATTATCCTAGCATGCAAATGTCACAGATTTAGATAAATATGTATCGTGGTGGCAAGGCTCACAGGTTGTAAGAGATGTTGCCCCAAAGTTCCATTGCTTTAGATATAAGGTAATGATACATAAGATGATGAAGTATATGATTCAGTTTATGATGATATGTAATTAATGAAAGTTCATATGTTATATATGATGAATGAAGTTCATAAAAGAGTATACAATTGGGGTAATTAGTACGAGTGAAATATATCAATCCACTTCATGTTATAGAAGTTATGTGATCCAAAATATCCATTCATGTATAAAGGAATAGTAGATAGAATGAATTTCTGAATATCATCTTAGAGTAAAGATAAGACAAGTGAATGATGATTATGAAAAGTGAAAGGAAAAACTCCAATAGATGTATGTTCATATCATTCCTGATGACATGGATTCTCATTCTCAAATTCTTATAAAGTCTATGTTCATAACTATTTAATGCCTTGAAGAAATCTTGAAAGGTGCAAGTCATTGTCTCAGATTAAACCAATCCAGGCCTTCTTGGCAATTTCAAGCCTCAAAATGTATTCCATTACGATGATATCTTAAGAGCTTTCTTCAACCACTAAGATCCCAACCAAATCAGTTTCCATCTCATTTCCATGTTACAGAATAATGTCATCCCTAACCATTTAACTTATCCTTTTTGTAAAGGCCTTTGCATAGATTTGAACCTCAAACTCGTTGTGGTCAAGATCATGCCTTGAGGACTCGGCATGCCTTTGATATATTCTATGACCAAATTTTGATCATGTAAGACTAGATGTCCTATATGGTTCTCAAACACAATATTTAATGAAATGTTACACAGTCATTGTTATTCGAGTTTCTATCATGTGATGTTATTCCAACTTTTATTATATGCAGAAGCTTGTCTTCACTATTATCAGAATATTCAAGATCATTTCCAAAGTCCTCATTAGAAGTTGCCATATTTCCAAGAACTTGTAAGTCAGTTCCTAAGCTCTGCAATTGCAAAATTGATTATGAAAGTTTCAGAAATTGTAATACATATAAATACAAAGTCATTTACTTCATTGAAATTGAAGTACCTTGAAAGAACGGAACAATAGATAAAGCACCCTTTCATTTGTTTAAACCATGTGACTCAAAAAAATCAAATTCCTTAAGGGTGTCACACATTTTCTTATTTCCTTCATGCCCTTGGAGCTTCAATCAAGCCAGACAATATGTTCATTTCACATTCTTTCTTCTACTTTAAAGTGGTCCGAACATAATATCCAATTTCTTAGATACACATCTTCAACAACAGTTCGGTTCCATTATTTTGTATAGGAGCTCCAATTCATTATTAATGTCCTCAATTCTTTGTATGAATTGTGGATTAACATTGAAAAGTTTCTATACAAAGTGCTCAAATGGTCAAATTGTTTTGATCCTTTCCAGTTCATTTGTTATATAACCTGAAAAAGGTTCCCAAGTTCCATGCATTGTGGCCATTCCATCTTTGAGCAAAATGTTTAATGTTCAGCATTTCTCCATCTCCTGATCGAAACTTTGATGTTGCCAAAGTCTTCTGCAACAATATTGTGGATTTATATACATGTCATTGTATAGACAATCCCTAAACTTGTAACGTGGGGAAAATGAGCACTTAAATCACATCTTCAGTTTCTCTCTCCACTATTTATTGTTTATATGAGTTGTTTATTTCATTGAATCCCCCACTACTTGTTGAACAACTTGCATGAATTGTTTGTTTCATTGGATCCTATCATATCATGTAATAGTTCTTTTCCTGTTAAATCAGCCCAAAATCACCATCATTCTTCAGTGCATTTATGTATTTTCAATTGCTTGTGGCCCTAATCTTTCAAGTGAGCATAGAAATTAAATAATATTCCTTCTGTCCAGTCTTGTTGAAGTACCCAATTGTTCAGGTTTTCGCTATAGCCTTGCTGACAAAAAAAAAAAAAGATTCAAAAGTTGAAGCATTCCCAAATTTCTTTAATCCTCCATCAATTCTTATGAATTCTTATCATTGATCAGGAATGGGTTTAGAAGCTTAGACCTATGAATACTTGCAAGAGTCTTACTATTAAGATTACTTACAAGCATGTAGTGAACGGACAGGAAGTCATTGTTTGTATGTAATTGGAACAATGATGTAAGTATGAAATAAGAAAGTCAGAGGATAGCTAATTTTGAATCACAATTGCTACTGACATTTTGGGAAATAGAATATCACGATAGTTTACAAGATGAAAGGATATTAGAGGTGACTACGTAGTAGACAACTTATGTCTATGAATTGAGTGGATTAAGCAAGGGTATTATATGAAATTAGAAGGAAAGTGTGAACTAGAAGAATGTAACTATGGTTATAAGGTTAAAAATTTCATTGTTAAGTCTCGTAATTAGATATTCATGACTCATTGCAAGATTAATCAAGAGTAGATTAGAAATGATTATGAGGAAAATGGTAGTAGAGGAAGTATGTGTAATGAAAGGAATTCAATGAAAAGAAGTTCAAGTATTAATACATGTGAATGAAGTTATTAAGTTAATGAATTAAGTGAGTCACATATGAAATTTGGGGAATGAAGAATGGAAGACTTAGTTAGCAAGATATAAGAGTTGAATAATAGAGTAATTCCGCTGGTAAGTCAATTGGAGGTTATATGTTGTAGAAGCAACTACATGGATGAATAAAGGTCAAGTGCATTCTTAGTAATTTCATTTTTCAGACCTTACGAATGTTGAATTTCGAGGATGAAATTATTTTGAAGGGGATAAGTTTGTGACGACCCGCCTCGTTATTTTCAAAAGCTCAATTGTTACTCGTAAAAGTCAAAGGTGTAATAGTTAAGTCAAATATCAAATTTGGACTAAGATACATTAATTTAATTTTGACAATATCATTTAAGTAATTAAATAAGTTTGGAGGTTATATAGAATTATATTATGAGTTTCGTAGTTTAAATGAAGTAAAGCATGAAGTTAAGGACCAAATGAGATATGCTTGGAAGTTAAAGGTTTAAAATTAAGTTTTACAACAAATTGGGGGACTTGAGGAGCAATTATGAATAATTAAAACAAATATGCCATTTGTCTTGAAATGGAAGGACCAAGAAAGTGAGAGAGAAAGGGGGGGGGAGAGAGAGAGAGAGAGTTAGGGACCAAAATGAAGCAAGACAAGAATTGAAGGACTTTGTGTGCAAATTTCCTACATACATGTATGATTGTTTTGCATTTTAGGACATTACATATAACACATGAAGAGAAACATAGAGTTCAGCTGAGAAATAGGAAGAATGGGAAGAAAAAGAAAAGGAAAAGGAAGGAAAAAGGAAAAGAAGTGAGGAAATTTCACCTTGATGGCATGGGTTGGCATTTGAGTTTCGATTTTCTTGTGCAATTTCATAAAGGTAAGTTAAAGAATTATTTTTAGGGTTACGTATTTTATTAGGTGTTAAATTTATGATTTATTCTTATGATTTGGGACTACATAATTGATGTTTATGTTGAAATAATGATGGGTTTTAATCTTTAACTTCAATTATAGATTGTGGGATTGATTTTCATAAACCTTAAAAATTGAGAAATTGTGGGTTTTGGCGTATGATTTCATGGAATGAAACTTAAAGGAGAGAAATGATGAGTTTTTGGATATATGTTCATGTATTTGAATTTCTTGAAGCATATACATGAGATTTTTGGGTTTAAAGTTTTGAGGTTGATTTAAGAGATTTTTATGGAATTGAGTAGTTGATTTTGATGTAATTTTCTATTGGGTTAAACGGTGTGGAATTACTCTTAGACATGAAATTGAAATTATATGAAGATTAGAAAGGAAATATGTAAATTTAGTATATGAAATTATAGTTAAGAATGAAAGATTGAAGTTGAAAGATTTGAATGAGGTATTGTTTGGGATGAGATATTGTTTGGGACTTTGAAGTGAATATCACAGTATCTTGTTAAATTAAATGAAGCTTTTAGATTAATTGGAAGAAGGAAGCTATGTCTTATTTAATGAAAAGGAAAGCATAAGAGGGTAAGAATGTATTCTAGAAAGCCAAGCTCATATGTACAAGTCTAATAAAAGAATCAAGGCTGGAATTATTGTGTACACAGTTTCTGCCCCTCAACTTCGGAGGGTCATAAATGATAGTAAATGTTGAATTTTAACACGATACAAGTTGGAAAATGATCTTATATAAGTTGGCTATCATCCAAAATTGGAATGACACTATTTGGAGACCGGTAGAAGTTTTTATGACATGTTTAATAAGACGGGGCAATGTGTACCCGAGAATAGAATTTCTGAGAGGTGGAAAAATATTTTGGTATAGCCAAGGTAGTTTTCTTGGACTCAATTTTATATATGATGAACTTATATGAGTTTTCTATCTTCTAGTAGAATTTCATAAGCATACGACATCATTCGTGATTTTAAAATGGTTTTGAATGGGCATTGTCCAAACAGAGAAAACTTAACGAGTATTGTTAAAGAGTTGAACCAAGTCTCGATTCAATAAGTGGTGTTATGATTTTATAAAATAATATGATGGTAAATGAGGAATTGGTAAAGCTGAGAATAAATACAATTAATGAATGAATTAATATTTAATAGCAAATGATGAAATTTGTTAAATACCAAAGATTTGTGTTTAAAGATAAAGAGTTAGTTTTATATTTGGAAAGAGTTTAAGATTTTAATATGTGGTATTACTACAATTTCTAAAATGTAAAATAAAGTCTAGAATAATTATACAAAATAGACATGTCTAATTGAACAGTGACGAAAACTGAAGAAATCAATAGAACAGAGGACTTGAAATCAAAAAGGGAATTTCACATTGATAAAGTTAGTTGAACTAGAAAGTCCTTAACTAATAGATAAGTTAGAAAAAAAAAGTAAATGGGATTGAGCAAGGATAAATAGAAGAATTGAGTTATATATGTGAATTGAGAAATCATGAAGGAATTAAATGTTAAGTAAAATTTTCATATGATTTCACAGGCAATGACAAAGGTTCAAAAGGAAATGAAATGAGAAAGGAGCTACGTTGCTACCTAGTCGGTGAGTGGAGCATTTCCTCTTCTTTTCTTTCTAAATGAAAATTGAATGATGCCTTGATTTCACATGAACTTTAAATGTTTTATGATGATGATGATGATGTATTTCATAAGAACTTGAAATGTTTTATGATGATGTACTTTTATGAAATGATGTTTCATGCTTTTCAGAGAAATGTTCTATTTGAAATATGATTTATGATGTATGAAAACCCCCAATTTGTATCCAATATTATGATATACCGCCTACGGGCGAAGGGGCGTATATTGCTTAAGCTAACCAAATGATATGCCGCCTACGGGCGAAGAGGTCTATGGCTCAAGCTGACCAAATGAACGCCGCCCAGGCGGAGAGGCCTATGTGCTAGCTATGGCTCAAGTTGTTTAATTGTGCGGCCTAGGGCGAAGGGGTCATAAGGTACCTATGGCCCAAGCTGACCGTTTATGCACATATGACTTGTATTATGATCACGTGATGTTGGATACTCTTTGGGGATAATTTTATGATGATCTTGGAATGAAATGATATTCATGATGTTTTCTAATGAATTCTATGATAATTATGAAGTGAAATGATGTTCATGATATTTTCTAACATGTGATGATTCCAAAAAGGTTGATGTTATGCTAGATTTATATTTAAAGTCATGAAAATTCCAAATGAGCTTGAACATTTGTTTAAGATGTTGCAAAAGTTTCATTTCAACTTTTGAAAACATGTTTATTTATAAAAAACTCCACTCACTGAGCTTATTAGCTCACATGTTTCTAAATGATTTTCCTTTCAGGTAGAAATGGGAGTTTGGGCAACATATCGTGGTTAAGCCTGTTATTTTGAGAATTTAGCCACCACCTAAGGTGTTATTGAAATGGAAAGGTTATGGGATTTGTTATTACTATAAATTATGAAACTTACATGGTTAAGGTTACTAGTATACATTGGAAATTTGTGCAAATAATAATTGGGTAGTATATTTACCTATGTGGGAAGTATGATTTCTGGAAGTGATGGCAATTATTATATTGTGAAGTGGATTTGGGTTGCTGTTGGGTGTTATGCAGATTGGTTTTGTTAACAAATGAGAGGAGATGCTGTTGAAATTTTCGAAAATAATTAGTATATAAACGGGCCTTGACGGTAAATTCTAGCTTTTTAGTTGGAATTTATCGTTGACGCACGTCACACTTTAAGTAAGTTAAATTCTCTTGGGGTGGGGCGTGTCATATACCGTCACTTGCCATGATTTTATAAGTGATATGTAAATTTAATATAGACACACATACATATATTCATATTACCATTAGAAGATGCAAGATTTTGATTTCATTAGTTCTGAAGGTGAGAATTGCAGGAAGTTTTGATTTCTACTTCATCAATTTCATGATGTCAGGTTGGCGATATTGATGAACATAGAATTTAAATGTGCTTTCTTCATTGTTCTCATGATATTTAATTTCAGAGGATATAGTTCAGTTCTCAGAGCATGAAAAACCATCAGTTTGATTTTTCTTTGTCAACTAGTTGCAAATGAGGGACAAATGGCTTCACCAAGATATGAATTGGACTCTAATCGTTCATCTTCAAGTGATAATGAATTTTCACTTACCAAACAATTGTTAGATGAGCCATTGAAAGATAATTCCCTCAATGTCAAAAAGAATTATGATGTTTTCCAAGCCACTACAATTCATGTTCTCATGATAGTTTCTACAATGTTGATTGTAGAAAAACAACCTTATGGTGGCTTGACACTTTATACATGTTACATCTATCGTGATAGGAAAGAGCGACATGAATTAATAGTCAATGACTACTTCAAAGGTGAAAATTCAAAGTACACTCCACAACATTTTTGTCATAGATTTAGAATGGATATGGAATTATTTACACGAATTTTATAAGATGTTGAGAATGAATATATTTGAATTACTTATTCTTTATCAAAAGTTCCCAACAATGAATATATTTGAATTCCTTTTCCTTTTTACCAGTCAAAAGCCTCTTGTATGTTCCCATTGCCTTTTTTTCCTAGAAAAACAAGAAGCACAGTTAGATCATACTATAAAGCACTTATAGTGCCTCATAGAGCAGTGGCGTAGCCAGCTGCTAATAGAGAGGGAGCCGGATCGAGAGCTCAAAAAATCATTCATATATAAGTATTAATTTTTAAAAATATTATGAAAAGTCAAGTGTATTGTAAAAATTCTTCAACTACTCAAAATCTAATATATTATAGTAAGTTGAATATGACAATTAGGGCAAATAAATAGTGAGTTAGGGCAAAATCACAACATCCATTTTCTATTCCTCAAATCTCATTACCAGTTTACTTATACCATATTGATAATGTCCATCTTCCTAAGTCTAATAGCCTAAACTTAAAATCAAGTTTAAATTACATAGCACAAGTTACGTCTACAACTAATTCCAAAATCCAAATTGAAAGAAAATGTACCGACCGAGACCAAGCCACTGAAGAACTACAAGAACTGCCAACTTGCCATCATTTGCCGAGCCAAAATAAATGTGAACAGAGAACTCCGTCCACAACAAAAGAGATAACGGAAGACAGATGGTTGGGTCAGCTTGGTAGTTTGAATTGGGGAAAGTTCTATACCCTAATTGCTTTTGGTAGTTCGAAATTGGAAAATGGAATTGGAGAATGACGAACAACAATTTTTGAATCTGAATTCTAGAAGATTTTCTTAAGTTCTGACTTTTAATGGATTAATTAATAGGTATTGGGTCGGTAATGGGGTGCAAGGCTTTGGGAATTGGGTTAATTACTTAGTGTAATTGGGTTTCATGTTTCCCTTCCCTGAACTGATTCCATTCTTAATTGAAATTTGATTTGGGCTCAGACAAGGGTGGGCCAGGGCCCAGGGTGTCCCTTTTTCCTGTTTCCGGCCCCTGTCATAGAGTAGTGAAAAGTTAAGTGGCTGTATGATTTTCATTATTGACATTTGATTATAATGAGAAATTATAATGAGGTGAAATGAGTAGTGTAGATTTAGTGTAAGTTTGAAATTTGTGGTTATAAATGAGCAGTTGTCAAATCAGTGATGGATGAAATTATAATGTGGATTGATAATAACAATCCAACACCCTCTAAAATATTAAAGTAATACTTACTGTATCTTCCAGGTTTGAACCACTTTGGGGATGTCTTTCAAGTTTCTCGTAAATTCCATGGAACTTATTAACCCGCCTTGTGTATTTTAGTTCACCGACATTGTAGGCTGTTGTTGGTTCTAACCTTATTGCAATCATCTCCCATGTTGTCTTTCCAAACTTGTAAGATTCGCTCCCATATAGTTGTTTGTTTCTAATTGTTACCAACATCAGGATCCATAGAAATATACAACCACGTTTTTGTTAATGCAATACTTTCTTCTGTACTCCAATCTCTTTTAGGAGTTGAAGATTGGGTATTATTGGAATTATGGGCATCTTTGGATTTCTTTATCCCTCATCCGCATATATTGTAAGTTTCAGTGGTGCCACTTGAAGTAATGAGAGTGTTCAAAAGATTTTGGTATGAGAATGGAGATCCATATGGTAGGTTAGTATAAGGAGAACATGAACCATTCATTAGATTAAAGTGATATGCAAGTTGAAACAGTAGGCTTATACTAGAGTAAACTGGTTTGGAGTTTGGCTTGTCAAGTTAACTCGTAAGGTTTTCTATAGCTTTTTTACCCCTACTTTTAAATAAAAACATAAAGCATGTTTCAATGTCAAAATTTGGATACCAATTTATGATAGGTGCTTTATTAAATTGTTTAATTTCTCCATACTAGTAGTTTATTGTGAGTTTTGTTATGTTAAAATATTTATTTTCGCCTAGTTTGTTTATTTGTTATAGGATTAAGGAAATAGTTAAAAAGAATCGAGTTCGGGTGTACTTTGCAAGAATTTTAGAGCTCGGTGACTGAGACGTCGGGTAACAAAACTTGAAGGAAAAGGGGAAAAAGGGCAAGAACATGTGCGGCCGCACTAGGGCTACCGAAAAACCGGCAGAAAAAGCATTGCGGACGTACTGCCGCACCGGGTTGAAGAAGCCGGACAGAAATTCCTATGCGGCCGTACCGTCATTTTCACAAGAAATTTCTTTGTTTTCCTAGTTTTCTAGTATTCTTTTTACAGTAAAATTTGTACATTATTTTCCTTTCTCTTAGGGTTTTTAGACTTTATATAAGAGGGTCATGTCTTAGATATAGATTGATAACTTCATACAATAATTTACTTTTACAACAAAGACTGGTTTGGAGAAAGAATTTTCCGAGTGAGTCCACAAGGCTAACTTCTCTCTTCTTCCACTTCAAGGGGCTATTGCTGCTACTTCTTATTTTTAATTAATCAAATTTAGTAATGTTATTTCTTGCTCTTTTGTGAAATTGCTTCTGTTATTCTATTTTCCATCCTTATGAATATTGATTGTTTGAATATAGTTTAGGCCTACTATTTTGAACAATTGATTTTTTATTTCTAGAATTGGGTTTTTAATCCGTAATTATTGTATCAATCCGTAATTATTGTATCTTCTAAATCTGAAGTAGCAAAAAATGATTGTTAATCATTAGGGATAACACAACCTAAGTTAAATAGATCGAGTTTGTAAATTTATTTCTTAGATTAACTTATTTTCCTAATTTTTTTCATTCAATCGTTGTTCTAAATCTAGTGAGCTTATTCAAGTTGTCCAAACAGTTAGGTCTAATTGAAGAGCTTATTTTAATTAGATATACTTAAGGGAAAATCCAGGTAGCATAGCTTATTGTTATATAGAGTTAATAGTTTTACAAAAAAATAGGAACGACATTGCTATTGATTACTATCTTTTATGTGAAGAACACAACTGAACCAAAAATTGGAATTAACCTTTATATCTTCTTACTTGTATTTGTAAATATTTATTATTTGCTTTCTTCTTTGATTCTTATTAATTTTAGTACAATTTTTCGAAAACCCCATTCTTACTAGTTGACACGAAATGCTTTGAATTATCCAGCATTCTCTGTGGGTTCGACCTTTACTCTCCGTTTCTACAAATTCTTTTAAATTTAGTAAAGTAAGGTATTTATTACTTTAGCGCATTCGACATGCGACCAAGTTACTCAATATGGAAACTAATCATTGTATAATATGGCTAAAATGCAATGACTCTAGATATATTCATATTGGATATTTCTTAATTCTTCTTTGGACTTCAGAGTAGTGTGTTTAGCGTATACCTTTATATAAAAATTCAATTGATTAGGTTCACTTGCACAATGTGTTCTTTATTACCGACTCCAGTGTTTGTTTTACACTTATGAATATATTTTTTTTTCAATTTGCTAAGCACCGTTTCAAATGACATCATATGATAAGTTAAATCAAGTGACTCATATGTGGTTGCTATTAACTTCACTTATCGTTTAATGTCATATATGTTGCCACAAATAGTGGTGCTCAACACAAGTGTTAAATAACATTATTCTATTAAAATAAGAAGTTGTGGACGCTTACTAATAATTTTAGAAATGTAGATGTTTTATGCACATTCCCCTTTTTATATATTAGTAATACGCTCTCACTGTCTCACTCATATATGTTTATTTGCTGTTTCACACAAATTAAGAAATCTATATATTTATAATACTAACTAAGTAGTGAGTCAATTTTTCCCGCCCGAAACTGGCATCCTAAGGGAATTAGAAATCTGATGTTATGATGATGTTAAGTTGGTATCGCTAATGTCTAATTTATTTTTCTGCTTTTATTTTCGTTCACTCTAATAATAATCTATATATTTATAATACTAACTAAGTGGTGGGATAATTTTTCCCGTAAAAAACTAGTATCCTACGGGAATTAGAAATTTGATGACATGATGATATCAAGCCGATATCACTAATGTCTCATTTATTTTTCTATTTTTATTTTCGTTCACCCTAATAATAATTGGATAATACTAACTAAGTGATGGGTTAATTTTTTAATTTTGCATAGTAATTTTTAATAATTTATTTATCTGCTCACCTTAATCTCTTTTTTCCCAAATTTTCAGAATTTTGTTTATTACATCTTTTAATTTTGTATAGTAATTTTTAATCATCTCTCAGTTATTGAGGTGGAACTTTTGGTCTTTAGAGATGCTTTAGATTTCGATTAACCAAGTAAGTGTATCAATCAAATTCTTAATTATCTCTTTCCTTTTATATTTTAATAATCAAAGCAACCTCTAGGCCGCCTAATTGGGTAAGTATACAAACAGCTATATATATTGCACACATATATTTTCCAGTAATCGATCAATTAATATAGAATATCAATTTTGGAAGCAGTTGCACATATTATCCTTTTAGTTAAATTTTAGTTCGAATGATCTGGTTGATGAACGTATATCAATTTTATTTTTTATCGTTTAATTAATTGTTTGCTTTAATTTATTTTAGAGATGTATATGTGTTTCCCGTGCAATACACGGATAAATTAGCTAGTTCATTGGAAAAATAAAATTTACAAAAGGTTTTTTTAATATACACTTATTTAGTGAGTACAATTAAAGATACTCCATCTGCCCGACAAATTTAATCTAGTAGTTATTTTCATACAAACTAAGAAAAGTTGTGCTATTTGAAGAAAAAAAAACAAGAATTTTAATAAAACTAACACATGGCAGTATCATATTTTTCAACACATCATATCACATTTCAATAGAGGGTTTTCATATGAACTACATGTCTATTTTGTCTAACTTTTTGTCCCTTATTTTGTCCAACTAGAATTATTCAACTAGGAAATGATGGTTAATATAGTTATAAGTTGTAATATTAAATTTTACTTGTATTTGTAAAAATAGGTAGTTGATGTGGAGGAATAACAACTATATTAATTAAGTCACATATAGAAATAAAAAATTAAAGACGCACTCAATATGGTAAGTGAACTATCTTTTTTGTACGGAAAAAGATAGGAGTTTATTGACAAATACAAACATTTCACAAACACTTTACAAAAATCAGGATCATGTTGAATAATTTGGAAATTTCAGGTGGTCACGTTATGACCTTAAGTATTAGTCACAATGTGACTTGGAGACGAGATACAACCCAATTCCAACGAGTCACAACCCTATTCCGGTGAGTCACAACCCGACTTCGACCGGTGAAACTCAGTCACACTGACATCTCCGGCGAGTCGCAACTCCAACACTAGCGAGTCACAACCCAATTCTAGCGAGTCACAACTCAACTCCGACTAGCGTGACATAATTATAGTATCTCCGACGAGTCACAGCTCCAAAGCCGGTGAGTCACTACTTGCTAGTCATCACAACATCACTACTGCACTGCCACAATCACTATAAGAGTCACATGGGCAAAACTCTAGCAAGCCACGAATCGCTGCACGAGTTTCACAAATATAAATTTCAAATGAAATCAACTAAAAAAACACAAATTTCACATAATAATAATAAAAAAATCCAATAATCATTAACAAAAATACAAATTTCACTATTCAATTATTCTTTCATATACTAGTTAGATACATGTGCTTTGCACTGACATCATAAATTTATAAGTTTGATTATTTTATGGATTTTTTTTTTGAAAAGATTTTACTAAATGTTATTTGCATATAAATAGCGCATTTTGTATTAAATTTGTTTATATTGTACATAAATTTACACATATATTGTGCAGTCTATATAAAATAAAAGATGCCCCCTTAAGAAAGGACAAAAAGAAAATAAAAGAAGATACATGTGCTTTGCACTGACATCATAAATTTATAAGTCCGATTATTTTATGAGATTTTTTTTTTGAAAAGATTTTATTAAATGTTATTTTCATATAAATAGCGCATTTTGTATTAAGTTTGTCTATTTTGTACATAAATTTACACCTATATTGTGTAGTCTATATAAAACAAAAGACGCCCCCTTAAGAAATAAAAAAAGAAAAGAAAAGAAGATGAAAAAACAATATATTTGGACGAAATTGTAGTATTTACCCAAATAAAATATTAGTAGATAGGGGATCAAGGAGTTAGCCCACGTGGTCAAGGGCCTAACCCCTTATCGAGATTACCGAGTTCGAATCCCCACAATCCCCCTCCCCCATCCCACTTTGTACAATATATATATATATATATATATATTGGTAGATAGAATAAATGTTTTTGTGTTGTCTATAAATGGGTTGATCAAATGGCTTTTCTTCTCTTAGTCTTGGAACATAATCTTCTTCAAAGCCTACAAATGCATAAATTTGGGCAAAAAGTCATGCTCATACATAACAAAGGAGGCAACACGGAAATTGAGTCTATAGAGCGATATATGTAATTTGTAGGTATGTCGGTGTTCATCTATTATTATGTGTGATGATAAAAATTTAAGCTCAAGATTATTGTTGATTTTGTTTGGTAGTAAGACAGTGAAAAGAATTTCAACATGCTATTATAAAATATGCAAGAATATATATATATATATATATATATATAGTGTAAAAAAGAAGCACAAGCTGCAGTAATATGCTATTAAAATAATATTTAACATTTGCAACGCCATCAAACATACGGTCAATCCTTTTTCTGAATTAGTGTTTGAGAATTATTCAACCATTTTTGTAATATGAAGCCATATTGCAAACATACTGTTAAAATGTACAATGTATAATTTTCCGTAGGAAAAATGTCTCGGAATTGACAACTATTTGAGATCAATGTCGGCGCTTTGGATGTGAATTTGAAATGTAAATATTTGAACAATATAGTTTAATTTCCGTGACAAAAAGCAAATGATCATAAAAAACGCTTAATGGTATGAAATGGATGAAACAAAGAATCATCAGAACTTTCATAGGTAAGAGACACGAAATAGAAGTTAAAGACCACGAGGAGAATTATAACCAATGGTTTTAAAATAACAATCAATGATGAATTATTATTATAGCATAAAAATGTTCGGAGTGAAAATGTGCCCATGCGCTCGGTAAATGATCATATTTTAGAACGTGACTATTATCACGTTGCAAGCGTGTTAAAAAGGAAAAGAACACACAGTTATTATATGGCAAAGATTTGAACCCAAAGTTAAAAATTGACCTATGTAAATAAGTAAGAAGCAATTACCTTTATGTTCTTGATGGACAATGACAATAAAATGTAAATGTTTGAATATAGAATTGAAAATTTAAAAAGATTATTAATAATAAATCAAGATGCAATTACCTTTATGCTAATCTCTTGATGGCCAGCAACGATCACTAAATAAAATAAAAAAGGGAAATACACATCGGTTTTAGTAAGAAGCGATGGGTAAGAAAAACACGTAGGAATAGCAATGGAGCGGATTCAAGACGGGTTGTCCATACCCTAAACTAGCCCCACGAGTCTTAAAATCGCCCTAAACCCACCCCACACCCACAAATTCTTGGGGTGGTTTAGCACGGGTGGGGTCATGGAGCGCAGCGGGGCACCACCATGACCCATAAAGGGACTCATGATATTTTTTTTACTTATTTTTTAATCAATGTTATGTAGAACACATTGTAAATTGATGATCGAAAAAAATGAAACAGTGACCTCTATCTAAAATTTTGAAGGTTCACTAAGTAATAGAAGCTTAAAAAAATCAACAAGTACTAGATTGATTAGTTGGAATGTTGAAGTTTCTTTTTTATTAGATACACGAGTTTGAACCTAAAATACCTCAATTGCTACTATAAATTTTCAACATTTCAATTTACAATTAAAAAAAAAAAGTATGACGGTTCATGGGCCGCTCTAACCTGACCCAAACCCGCCCCGGACCCGTGGCGGGGCAAACAATTGTGCCCCAAACCCGCGCCTAGTTACCTGATTACGAAAATACCACCGTGTTTAATTTATGTGTATGCTTATATGCGTCAGTTGCTAATAAGTAACCAACGCCTATCGTATTCTGCATGAAGAATACACGTCGATTGCTTAAGCAACCGATGTGTATTCCTTTGCGTATAACACTCCAAAATACGTGTAGAACCGAAACTCTCACTCCAATTGACATCACTTTTTTACCCACCTTTTCTCAAATTTTCAAAGACATCACTTTTCACCCAAAATTGCTCGAAGATAGAAGGAAATTGAAACCCGAAGCTCGGACACACAAC
This sequence comes from Nyctanthes arbor-tristis, assembly GCA_963692815.1. Classification (NCBI taxonomy): domain Eukaryota; kingdom Viridiplantae; phylum Streptophyta; class Magnoliopsida; order Lamiales; family Oleaceae; genus Nyctanthes; species Nyctanthes arbor-tristis. Next base: position 21,808 of record CAVNYN010287080.1, read on the forward strand.
CCTTTTTGTCTTGCGCGATCTCCTTTGCAAGGTGTGAAATTTCGAATCCTAATGTTTAGGGTTTATGTTTTATTTGTTGAAAACAGTTTCAAAGGTTCTTGGCAGATTATATGTAGTTTCTTAAGCTTTATTTCTTGAATATATGCATACATTGTTATGGGTATGACTAGAAATTCATTAATTTGTGAAATTTTTATGGATTTGAGTATAATTCATGAATTTTGGAAATTTAATGAATTTTTTGGGCTTTATTTATTGAATATATAAATATATTATTTTGGGTAAACATGATTTAGGTAGAATTCATGAATTTATGGAATTTTTATGGACATTGGACCAATTTTGCACTCCACGTGTTTGATAAAATATCTCACAAAGTTTTGTTTGAAATTTTTCCATACTAATGAATTTTTGGGGCTTTATTTGTTGAACATATGGATGCATTGTTATAGGTAAACATGATTTGAGTATTATTGTGCATTTGTTGTTTTCTTTTGCAATGTCACTGGAAGTAGCTACTGCTAGTGACACTACAAAAGAAAACAAGACAATAGGCGTCAGTTTCTTCTCTAGAACCTACGCTTATTGTCTACTTTAGGCGTTAGTTTCTTCACCACAATCGACGCCTATTGTGGACTTTAAGCGTCGCCAAACAACCGACGTGTACTCTTTTCACTCTGTGTATCACCGCCAATAGCATCGTCTTCAAAATCGACATGTAATTACTACAGTAACTAACGCCTAAAGTGCTATTTTGTAGTAGTGAATCAGAGCAAAATAAATTTGATAATAATTATATATTGATTGATTTTTTATGACATGTGGATTAAGGGGGTGTATTCAATTGAGAATTCTCAAGACTTTTAAAGATTTTTTTAAGTATGAGACTTTTGTGGATTTTATAAGATTTGATTTGATCTTTGTGGATTTGTTGAGAGTCGAAGAAAGTATATCTAGACTTTTGTAGATTTTTGTTTAAGACTTTTCTAAACTTTCATTGAAGACTTTTTAGGACATATCAAGATTTTTGTATTATTTCTTTAAAAAAATGACGATTTCTTATAAAATTCAATTTGCATCAAAACCCTAATTGGAAGGGTATTTTACGTACACAAACTCTGCTCCACAACTTTGTAATAATACTTTGAGGTTTCATGAATAGTGATATGAAACAAAGATGACATAAAATAATAATAAAAAATTTATAATCCATTATACTATTACAAGGATACGAAATACTGATGAATGAATCATTCATCGTTAAAAGGTATAATGAATAATTCATAATAATAATAATAAGGTACAATCAAGTGTCGATAAAAAAATGTCAATAATAATGAAATAGTTCTTCATATCCATGCTAATAACATGGAAAAAATTGATAGAATTATTTTTTAAAAAGTCTTATCTATCGTTCACATATTCATTCAATATATTTATCCCAAAAAATGGTAATTCAATATCGATTATCAAAGAAATCGATAAAATTGTTTAGTCTCCTATAGGACCTTATGAAGAAAGAAAAAATCAGTTAACAATTGAAACCCTATTTTGAAGAACCAAAGTTGCATTTCTTCTCTCTTTACTTTGTCTTTTGTGGCTTTCCTCAAATATTGATTGTAGATAGGATTTTGTAATGGGATTTGCTATTTATATTTTCTCCTAAAAGTCCTAAAATGTCTATATTATGGAGAAATCTTAAAAAAGTCTTGTATAATTTAAATACCTCGTGACATTTTTATACTTTAAAAAGTCTCAATTAAATGCACCATGACTTTTAGGAAGCCTTTAAAAGTCTCAATTAAATACCTCAAGATTTCAAAGTCTTAAAATGTTTATAAAAGTCTTAATTAACTATGGCCTCCTAAATTTATAGATACAGAATTAGGGGGTTTCAAATTTTGGTTTTAAAACCGGGGGTTTCATGAGTGTGGGAGTTAATGCGTAAACATGAAAAAAAATGTGAATTTATATGTCAACAAAAGCCTAAAAGACAGCTTATGGTAAGGGTAAAGTTGGAATTTTAAAAAACTAATAGAGGTAAAATTAGGCCTGAGCAAAAAACTCGAGCCCAAACGGGTAACCCAAACTCGACCCGAATATACCGGAACCCGATCAATAAAAATTATGCCCGAACGGGTACCCGAACCCTAAATCAAACGGGTTTAGATGGGCTTCGGGTTTGAGTTAAAACCCGAAAAAACCCTAACACTTTTTTTTACTCCCAAAATTTTTAAATTCAAATTTCTAATTAATTTTATCTCAATCCACAAAACCATGTCCTTTATTTGACAATCACATATTCACATATTTATTACACTTGTCTCCTTCACACACAAACAATAAATCTCTAGATCTGTGTAAGATACGTGAATTTGTCATTTTCTATGAGGATTTTACTAGTTTCTATATATACACCATGTGATTTGTGCAAAGATAAATTTTTTTATTAATTACTTGACAATAAGGTGAGTTTATGGTTAGAGTAAAAGTATAAAATTATAATATAAATAAAATCAATTAGCCAAACGCTAGTAGTGCCTAATTGTTACATTAGTATCTAATATTATTATTTTCATTTAAGCGTATTATATATACTTTAATTTTTTTTTATTCTTACCCATTCAAGTGTGTCTTCCTTCCTTTAATGTGCTCATATAATATGCGTTAGATACCTGAAAAACTCGAACAAAACCCAAAGTGTTACCCGAGCCCGAACTGAGACCGAACCCGAACGTGCTTGCCATTTTCAAGACGGAACCCGAACCAAAACATTTGGTCTGGGTTTGATCAATCCAATACCCGAACCCGAAACTCGAACGCCTAGACCTAGGTAAAATTGTCCAAAAATGTTTCTCTATGATATTCTCTTTTAAATATAGTAAAGATAAAGATATAGATATAGATTAGACCTACAGTAAAACAATTTCCAAACTATTACTTGTTACAGTAAAACGAAATGCCACACAATGTCGAAACCTTGAATTTGGAAAACCCTAATTTCAAGCCCCCAAATGTTCTTAAAAAAAAAAAAAAACTAATTCCGCGTACCTTAATTTTTGAAATTAACGATTAGAGTGGCGGCGGCTGCGTGGTTGACAAAGGAAAATGAAGAGGCGGTGAAATCAAAGAACCCTAATTCATATCGCAATATGAAAATCACGATCCGAATCCTACACAGTAGAGACAATATATACTAGACTATCTTTGTGGAATAGAGGGGTTAATAGTTATTGTTGAGTATATTAAATAAGGACGTCTTGATAAAAGAATATAAAAAAAATCCTTGAATTAGAAAGAGAAATAGAAAAGATAACCAATATAATTGGGACGGAGGAAGTCTAAATGCACTAAGGGGTAACCCATAGGCCACTAGCTATGGGAACTAGTCGGGATTTGGATTGTGCAGGTGAATCATTTTACTTGTCCCACCTTGTGACTGGTAAAAAGTCATGTCAGGTTGGGATGGGTGGCGGATCGAGTTGGGGCATTTCTTTGCCCCGTTTATCAACCCATTTATATCTTCATGAATTTTTTCCAATGTTACTTGAAATTTTACTTATTCTAAATATTTTAATTTAATAAGGTCGGGTCAATATCAACTCGACCTGACCCGCAACCTGATTCACCACCCAATCCGATCCACCAACTCGCAGAGTGGAACTCCGTCCGGTTTTAGTCGGATCAGTCTATTTTTTCATCCCTTAATATGCAAGCTTGAGTATATGCGGCAAATTCCAAGATATATTTGTTTAGATATTTTGTTTCTACATGTATCTTTGCCAGCTAAAGCAGACATCCCCATCCATATTCTTTAATTTTCTCAAACCGTAATTTGTAGGATCTTAAAGCGGATCAATTTTTGTTAGACCTTTGTTTCTACACAGGTAGAGACAAAGCTATTGTAACACATTATCTATTTCAACATAAAACAAATATGCTTGGAAGTTGGAACGAATTGTTACCTGACCTTGAACGTGATAGCTCCGGAGCTTCCATCCAAATATGCCCTTTTTCTTAGTATCATGACGTATTACATTTTATTTGGCCCATGATCCCCTTAATCTATGCCACCTAACAAAGTTGATGATGAAGAAAGAGGACCTAACAACATCTAGAATTCTGTATTGTTAAAGGCAGGGGGGAAATCTATTTTTGTTGAGTCGCATCGGAGAAAGGTAAACAGGGTGGGAGGTCATGTTTTCATTCCAAAAGAATTAGATACTTAAAATAAAAATTAAAAAAAAATAAAACGAAAAAAAATACATCAAATGATAACAAAAGAGAATCTGGTTATTGAACGCATTCTATACCTTTCCATTTTGTCATTATTACGGAACGTCCAAGAAAATGCATTAGCATCATCCATGTATTGACCTTACAGGTTAAAAGAATGGGCTGATTAATCAAGTGAGAAATCATGACTCCCCAATCAAGATTCTTTGGATCAAAATTTGACAGTAAAAGAAAAGTATAATAATAAGATTTTTTCCCATTCTCTTGCTTACAGGTGCTGAGTACGTAGTGTGCAATCCAACTTACAAAACACGCACAAAGTTCATCACATTCTTGAGCAAGCCAATAGCATTGGGAACCACTTTCTTGGGAGGATTACTTGTGAATCAAGCTCTGACTAAACTAAAGTGATAAAGAGGGACAAGAATGCTGCAAACATAACTAGAATTAAACGGGCAAGAAATGGAAGCTCAGGAATCAAAAGCAACAGAGAAGCCTTGAAGCCAAAGACTCGCTGTCATATCCACCTGTGCTGCCTTATCTTTTAAGCAAAACTTCACCACCCCCTAATGCCCCCACCTAAAAATTTTCCCACTATCCATTTTTTTTTCTTGTTTTAAACTCCTCTAAGAATTCAAAAATCTCTGATTTCTTCTTGCTAGGGAATCCCCTATTCTTCCTGCATTAATTCGGGAGGTATGGGGTCCTTCCAAACTCCGAGTGGAACAGCAAGTTCCACCTTGCTGGAGACATCATGTGGATATTTGCTACAAGAGTTAGGGGCAAGTCTCGTTTTATTTAATTTCCTTATAATTTTATACTTTGAACTAGCCACCAGTGTCTAAATTCAGTTCTCCCTTCAAAACACATGCTATCAGTATTTTCTTTCTGATGATGATATATCCTACAAGCAGATGATCTGGGATGAAGTTGGAGAAGATCAATTTGAAAGGGAAAAGATTCTACTGGAACTAGAACAAGAATGCCTAGAAGTTTATAGAAGGAAAGTTGATACTGCAAACATTTCACGAGCTCGACTTCATCAACAACTGGCTGAAGCCGAGGCCGAATTTACCCACCTCCTTCTGTCACTTGGTGAGAGATCACTCCCTGCACGTGTAAGTGATTCATCGTTTAATAATATATATAGTTGGCATTGCAACTACATGGAAAGCTAAACAATTGTTTTCGCAAAAATATCAGCATAAAACTAAAAATTAATCAACACAAATAGGCTAATAGGTAAAGAAACAGAAGGAACTTCAAACTTCTGAGGCTTGATTTGACCAAGATAATTGCCGGAAAGGCAAGTATGCCGAAATAATTATTATTATTATTTGACACATACTATATTTGTTAGAAGCAGAAAGACTTGCAAGTTTGAAAAGCTATATATACACATGAATTTCAAGTACACTTTTCTCTGACAGCCGGAGAAAATGACTGGAACACTAAAGGAACAGCTAAAATCAATAAGCCCTGCTCTAAAAGAGATGCAGTTGAGAAGAGAGGATAGAGTGAAGCAATTCCGAGTTGTACAAGGTCAAATTCAGAAGATTTCTGCAGAAATAGCAGGTCAGCCTGTGTATAATGATTCATTTTCAAATGTGGTGGTAAATGAGAATGATCTCTCCTTAAAGAAACTCGAAGAGTATCAGAATGAACTTGAAAGACTTCATAGTGAAAAGGTAATTAAACAAGTTATATAACTCTTGTATCGATTAATCAAACTATGGATTTTAACTTTTGTTATTCTTTTTTCATTTCATATTTTTGTCTGTATCAGGGCGAAAGACTGAAAAGAGTGGAGAACTACATAAGCCTCATTCAGAACTTGTCAGCCACCTTAGGAATGGATTATTCCCAAATCATCACGAAAGTACACCCGAGCCTTAATGAATTGTCGGGGCTGTCAAAGAATATCAGCGATGGTATTCTAGAAAAACTCGAGAACACTGTGAACTCACTTGAAACAGAAAAGCAGATGAGGCTTGAGAAGGTAGTTTTTTTCTCCTTTTTCCTGCACGTTCACACACTGGTAATTGACTAACAACTGATGAACGACTGGACATCATCAGCACATTGTGCAATATCTCAAAATTGTGAAAGAAAGAAAAATGAATATTTAGACTTCAATTTTAACATGCATGCCTATTGCAGCTTCAGCAACTTGGTAAAGCGTTGTCCAACCTGTGGAATCTCATGGACACACCTAGCGAAGACCGTCAACATTTCTTTCATGTCACCAGTTTATCATCAATTTCATCAGACGAGATATTCACTCCTGGAGGCCTCACTCTCAACATAATACAGCAGGTTGGTTGGTTTGTTTGTTTCTTCAGAGGTTGAAAGGGAAATTCTGAATTGATTCTGAATTAATTTTTACAAGGTGGAAGCTGAAGTCAATAGGCTGGATCAATTAAAAGCGAGCAAAATGAAAGAGTTTTTCCTCAAGAAAAAGACAGAGCTGGAGGAGATATGCAGTCGATCGCACATGGAAATTCCTTCTAGATCAGAGATGGAAAAGATAATCAACCAATTAAACTCTGGTTAGACTATGAAATTCTCTTGAAACAGGTTTGGTAACATATGATGACTGTTTGGACTAACAGCAATATAACATAATATACAAAAAGGGGAGATTGACCATGCCGATCTCCTCACAAGCATGGATGAACAGATAGTGAGAGCAGAAGAAGAAGCTTATAGCCGGAAGGCCATAATGGAAAAGGTTGAAAAATGGATCTTAGCACGTGGTGAGGAGCGATGGTTGGAGGAGTATAGCGGGGTTAGATTCGTCTTCTGTTATATATATTTTTTATCTCTAACATGATGCACACACATATCACTGCATGACGTTTCAGGATGAGAACCGTTATTCAGTCAGCAGAGGTGCTCACAAGAACCTCAAAAGAGCGGAACGTGCACGAATAATGGTTAATAAGATACCAGGTACCAAACCAAAATATTTTTCCAGGTACCATCCCAATTGCAAACCAGTGCCTAACGTTGGTATATTCTTTGCACGTATCCTTGGCAGCTTTGGTGGACTTGCTTATATCAAAGACTAGGAGCTGGGAAGAAGAGAGAAAGAAGGTTTACTTGTATGAGGAGGTGTGTTAGCTTCTTCCATTTTCATTGAGTTACTTTACTTATTCAAATTGTAGCATTAAGATGATGATGAAGAAATCAGGCGCAATCTTCTAAGGAAGTGTAGAAACAAGTATTCTATTCTATATATATATATATATATATATGTGCATTTGATTAAAACCCTGTTTCGATTTTATCATCATCATTATGATCCAGTTTGGCAATGGTAAACCAACTCCGGTCTTATTACTATAGGTTCCTCTGCTGGCAATGCTGGAAGAGTACAATAAGCTGAGGAAGGAAAAGGAAGAGGAGAAACAAAGACAAAGGGTGAGCAATATAATAGGAAGAAAAGGAAGTTAATTAAAAGCGTCCACATTGGTAGTGCTAAAATTAACTATCCACATAAGTAAAAAGTAGAGTTTTTAGTGATTGTTAAACGACACTTAAGGAAGTTAAATATAACTATTAATTGGTACCACATTGGTCATTTTAAAAGTGTTAAATTTAATAATCGATTCAATAATTAAATAGTGGACCAATAACAATTTAATTAAAATAAAAAAAGAAATAATACTAGATAAAGTGTTAAGTTTATTGTTAACTTTAACAATAAAACTAACAACTTGTTAAATTAAATGTTTTTAACAACTACTTTAACTCCATCAATGTAGGTTGTTTTTTGAATTGTTAACTCCTCTGATAATTTTTTTTAACACTATGCTCTAAAAAACTTGTCCAATCTTATCTTAGTAAAACATGGCTTGTTTCATTCTTGCAGGAACAGAAAAAGGTACTGCAGAGTAGAGTAAACAGTGAGCAAGATTTTGGTGGTCCGTTTGGATCAAGGCCGAGCACTAGCAGTCGACGCTTATCGGATAGAAGCATAAATGGAGGTGGTTTTGGCAATGCTAATGCTAGTCCCCTGCATAGAAAGGTCTCCCTCGGCATACAACACGTGGGATCAAATAATATCAACTCTCCTAGTCAGGGCCCATCTTTCATTAAAGCAGGGAAAAAACCACAGAGACAACCTCGGATCTTCTTTGCTCAAACAGGCGGCTTTGGTTCGCATCTCAGGGACGACACAGTTTCGGTCGTCCCGTCCTTTTCGGGTCCCTTTTCACCCTAACATATGCACTACAGGTTCCTGCATCCATTTATAGGAGATACAAGAATAAAAATTCTTCAAATGAGAATAATTTCTGCCTGTTTAATTTGCCTGCACACTAGTTTGACTCTGTCTATAGTTTCGGTTTTTTTTTTTTTTTTTTTAACTCAACAAAGAGTTCCATGTTTACCAGTGGCCGAAATAGGTAGGATATTTTATTTCTTAGCAAAGCAAAGGACTGCTTTTCTATCAGCATGAGGATTGAGGATTGGTACATTGATTCATTCGGATTTGCACTGGATACCTCTCTGTTAATTCAAAATGGGACCATTTCTAAAACGGTAAAAAATAAAAGCTAAATTTAAAAATGTCACTTTTTGAAAAAATGGGACCGATTTATTTTTTTATTTTTTGGGTGAAAAAATTTTAGACCTAAGTAGTGAGTTGGTGAGTGTTTGATTCTAAGTACTTAAAATGGAAACAATAAACCTTAATTATCCGAATTAGTAACCTTTTAGTTAAATTTTTAACGAATCTTAATAATTAATTCATTCAAAATTTGAGTTTTCTTAAAATAAAGAAACTAATTTAAAGACAAACCAAACTCTCTCCCTAAATCAACTCCCTTCCTCTTGTATCTGTCTCTATCTAACTCAATCCCTTCAACTTTAAGTCTCCACTAGTCCACCTAATCTCAAACTCTCTGACGTCGCGCAGCGTAGAGCCCTTCTTCCTTTTTTTTTTTAAGGATTTTTTTCTTAACGGAGCATGTAATTGGTAATTTTTTCTTAGCTGCCCTGAACCTCCCGGCACCGTACGCCCACCGTACTCGATTCAATCGGATACGGGACGGGTACGGGGTGGGGATTTCCTTAACAGGACGGGTTTGGGTACATATACTTGGCTAAAAGAAATTTTCAATCGACGATGGGTAATAACATGCAGTTCTCGGCAGTTGATCTGTATCTCACTACAGATAGTCCTTAAAATTCTATATAGTTTGGTAAAAAAAATGTCTATATAATTTATCTATATATTCTGACGTTTAATCGCAATAATTCTCGACAGTTATCTGTATATCTATATAGTTAAACCGTAGATCTCGACAGTTAGATACTGTAAATCTAAACAGTTTCGTTTCTCGATAGTTGAGACACCGTCGTCTGCAAGTGTAGGCCACACGCCTCAAGCGCCGACGAATTTCGGTCACGGATTACTGCGGCTGGTCTCGTCTCGGTATTGTGAGCAACTTTTTCTTATGCACCGACGTCGAATTCCTGCCTGATCACTACAGATCTAACGATGAACCTGTGATGCAAGTCTTGAATTGGGGTTTCTTCAATAATGAAATTCTGAATTAGCGGGCAATTTTGACATTATTTAGAATAGGTTCAATTGTTTAGATTGATGTCGAGATAAAGAGATTAAAAAACTAGGGCTTTTAAAATTAATATTAGAATTTTTATTTGGGATCAATTACTTACATATGTTTAAAAAGTGAACACTTTTAAACTTAAGATATTAAAATTAATCATTTTTATAATTTCCTCTTATTTTAAAAAATTACTAAATCAATATTTTCAAAAGAGACATTTTTTACAATTTCCTTATTCAAAATTGCAATTTTCAATTGACGACCAAATTTGTACACATTGTACAGATTCTCTCCGCGAGGGCGCGTACTTTCAACCCCTCCCCACTCCGGGCCGGCGGATCGTAGGAGATTTACATAAATTTATAAATTTATAATATCAATTACATAATTTTTTTAAAAAAAGTTTCTCCATTCCGAATAATCTTTTTGTACACGTTCTCACCACAAACGTTCTCTTATAAATATATTTATACATAAAACTCCCAAGAACAAGCTCTTAACTATCGTGCCACATGAACAAAAAAAAACAATGAATATTCGTTTACGCTCACACACATGACATGATTTATTTTTCACACATCACGTCACTTAAAAATCAACTATCAGGATCATGTCAAATCATTTTGTAATCAATAGTATATAAGTATTTTTATTTTTTTTAGCAAGTAGACTTATTCACTCATCATGCATTATCAATGCCATATGAACATTTTTTTGTAAAAGAAGAAATTATAATTATAATCAATATAAAAGTCAATAATTATACTGTATTTTTTCAATCGATTCTCATTAATTTGTATTTCAACACTAAAATTATACTCTCCCCGTCCCAAAAAGATATTCTCCTTTCATTTTTATATAGATTAAGAAAATATTATTTAATATTATTAGAAATACACAATTTAAGAATATATTTCCTAATATACCCTTTGATTTATTTAATATTTCACTTTAATTATTCTTTATTGTTGATTACTATACAAAATAAATGAGGGTATATTAGAAAACTAAAAAATTAATTTGAGAAAGAGGAATATAATTTGTGACGGATAAAAAAGAAAATGAGGAATATCCTTTTAGGACGAAGAGAGTACTATTTTATTTTGATATTGAAAAGCAAAAGACCGTCCATGTTAGCTTCCTTCTTTTTTTCCTCATTCTCTTTCAAATTTAATTTTATTCAAACAAATCATGTCTACACATCTCCAATCACATGCCGTTGACCTACTGCCATCGCAGGTGAGGTAGTGGCCTATGATTAGAGATCGTGTTTTGAACTCAGAGCCTGATCTATTTTCATAACCGAATTGCTCATACAACCCACTCTACTATATAAATCTTCATCATCTAATCCCAATGGTTCTCTATCGTATTCTTAGAAAATTTTGTGAAAAAAATGTGATCCCATCACACGCGGGGTATTTTGCAAGATGGGAAAATCCTTGAAAAAGGAAAAAAGAAAAGGACATTTCTGAGAATGTACGAAAAAGGAGGGTTAATTTGGTAAGCTTGCACATTTCAGTGAGTACAAGAGTTCATCAAACACGCGCAAGTAGTTTGAATTGAAGACAGAAATCGTAAATTAAGGAAAAATGGAGAATTCGTTGCGGGAAATAATATATTTTTCATTTAATTACTTCATTTTCTTCTGATAAATAATATCCCAAAAAAGAAATTCGCAAATTTCCGATTCCTTCGTTTCCCTCTTTTTCCAAATCCAATCTTTGGAGGGAAAGGGGAAATTTTCAATTCTTTCCTTGCGAAACCCTAAATAGTCTTCACTTTCACTTCACTGAATTACTGTACGGCAGCTGGGCCAATTTTGAGCTGATTTCCTCGAATCAAATATCAAGTACGAATTATCACTTGCTCTGAACTTAGTTCTACACTATATTCCTTTTCGCTCTTTGATAAATTCTTTTTGCTTGCTTTTATATCACGATTTGGTTTTGCTTCAAGTTGTGGGCTTTCTGTAAGGTAATTAATTATGTATGAAACCTGCAATAAAGTTAGGGTTAAACCGTTTGCAAACTAGACTTGCCAGCCATAGCGAGGTGCTGTAAAGCTCTAATCTGGGTGTTTATTTGGTACTTCGGTTTTTACTCGTCAAAAAATGTATGGTCATAACTGCTACACTATTTGTCTGTGACGTTGTCTGATGAAGAAATAAATTGAATTGAGTTAGCATTTCTTTTGTAGTTTTGTTCTTTATTTCGCTGAGATGATTCGGTTTGTAAGCTTTTGATCGTGGTGGAGCTTTTCAGTATTGTCAGTATGTTTTGTGTCTAACTTTTAACTTTGACTGGGTGCAGTGGTAAATATAAGCTGCATGACGAGTTGGAACTGTGCATTCTGTTATGTACTTGGTCTTGCTATTCTCTGAGATAAATGGCAATGGTTTCAACAGATGTTTCTATTAGTTTCTCTTTTTGGCACAATCGCATTATTCATTGAAATTATACCTTGTAATGCTTACAACTGGTATGTTAGGTCACTTGGTCATTGTTGTTAGAAGAACTGCCTACTTGGAAGAATTTTGAAAAGATTGTGGTTTTATACTTTCTAAAAGAATTTTGTTGAATTACTAAGTATCTCCAAAGCCCCAGGCTCGTCTGCAAATGTAAGATGCAGACCCGGAAGAAGGTTACTGGTAGAAATTCTCGAGAGCTTGCCAGTCCAAGGGTTTCAAGACAGCGTAAGAAGGTATCTGAAAATGTGCAAGTTCAACCAAAGAAAGTTGCAGAGATAATCACATCTTCCGCTAGGAAGAAAAAAGTTGGTAAGTTAGCCCCCATAATTATTTGTGTACTAAAGCGCCCTTATTTCTTTGCAAGAACATAGTGCCATTTCATCAGTATTTTCTATAATTTTTAGTTGCAACCAGTCCATAGCTTCCATCCCAAGAACATTATATATTCTTAGATTCATGATTTTATTGGTGCAGTTGGTACTCTTGCTAAGACCACTGAAAAGCCTGTTGCTGGAATTGACTTGGATGCAAAAATCAGATTGGTTGATGGTAATAATTTGATTAAGTGTTTGGACTATGATGCTGATCATGGCTGTAACAGTGCTTTTACAGACAATGAGGTAACATCCTGCGTTGTTTCCTCAATATCACTTTTATAATGGTTTAATTTGTGTTGTGTGATATTGACATTTTCTCTCAATCATTAAAACACATTATGGTTCAATATAACTGTTAAAAAGTCTTGTTGGGATCTTTTAAATTGTTTATTTAGGGCCATGATGATGAAACTGCTTGTTGTGCTGCGCAAACTATATTTTCTCCTGCCTTCCATCTTACAAGAAACACTGGAGCTGAAATTTCAAGTGCGGGTACTTTATTGAATTAATTGATTAATTTTTTTCCCTCTCTCTTTTATGTTGCTATACACTCCTTGTTTGGGCTCGTATGTTTACTTTGTATAATTCTATCAGCAGACTTCTTTAAATTCTTTCAGCCTGGAAACCAGCAACTTCCGGACTTTGAAAAACCAAACATTCAGATTGTGAGCATAAATCCTATAAAATATTTTTTGCATATTGATGGGACAATCAGATAATATCGGAAAGTGTGGAGGGAAGAAAAATAATTCAAAATCTTTTCTTTATATTGTCCAGTCCTCTGAGTTCTTCATACAGGCGTCAGGCGTGCACTTGGTTCTTATATTTGAATTCAAATGCTCACTTCATTCCTAATGTTGTGGAATTGTGTTTATGCAGATTTAGGTGGTGTTGAGTTACCATCTGAAGTTTCAGCTATATACCTTCCGATTAAAAATTCAAACCTAGAATGCGTTGATGAAACTAATCAAGATCATATCTCAGCTGATGTTTGTCTAGAAGATGAGGAGGGTGAAGAATTTGATGATTTTGATCCGTACTTTTTTATAAAGAATTTACCTGACTTGTCCGCAGTTGTCCCAGCATTTCGGCCTGTGCTGTTACCCAAACAGACAAGAAGCTGTCCATCAACAACTCTTGTACTGGATTTGGATGGTAACTGCATTTTAAATATTTCCCTCTTCTTAATACTGTTCATTAATCTATCTTTAAAATAATTTTTTTTAAAGGAGTAGCCAAAACCTTGTTATGTTAATTATGATTCTTATTTAATCAACATGGCATTCATTTTTTAACCTGCCACGAGATGGTGCTTCTTTTGAGCACACCAATTGAAATGCTCATTTGAGTTAATGGGCTTTCATACCATATTAAGAGTTGGGTTCCATCTTAAGTGGCTAATTATAGCAAAGTTCTCATGCACGACTATTATTTTTATGACTACTTGATGTGTGTTTTGCCGTGAACATTGTTTTTCTTCCTTTTGGAGACAAATTTAAAGATTAGAACTTGCTCCGAGTTGACATGGTGACTTTCAAAACATCTATGAAAAGTTTGGTAAAAGAGGTTGACCAATTGTGGTTTCTTCGGGGACACTTTATAAACAATATATTGTTTGAATCATTTTGTCAACAAATTAAAGAAGCTAGTAAAATATAACCGGTTATTCTTAAACACTGATAATTCATAAAAGATAATAAATTGTTCTTCGATGCATAATATATTCTGGAATTCTGCTAAGTGACAAGGTTATGCTCTTTGACAGAGACCTTGGTGCACTCAACACTTGAACCATGTGAGGATGCAGATTTCACATTCTCTGTTAATTTTGACCGGATGGACCATACAGTATATGTCCGATGCCGTCCTTATCTCGGAGATTTTTTAGATAGAGTTTCCAGACTTTTTGAGATTATCATATTTACTGCCAGTCAAAGCATTTATGCTGAGCAGCTTCTGAATGTGCTAGACCCAAAGAGGAAAATATTCCGCCATCGTGTTTATCGAGATTCGTGTGTGCTTGTTGATGGAAATTATCTCAAAGATCTCTCAGTTCTTGGTCGTGATTTAGCACGTGTTATTATAATAGATAACTCTCCTCAGGTAATCGCTGGCTCCTTCTACATATATCTGAAATTACCTCCATTAGAGAAGCCTATTCATTCCTGTTTTCTGACCTGTTAGATTCTCCGGTCCTTTGGTTACTGTGAGTAGACTTGTGTTCTTCCTATGTGCATAGTGAAGCATGATTGTCTAAGCGTAAAGATCTATTTGTATATGTACTTATGCATGTTTATAAGTTTTCAATGTGTTTTTTGTTTGTTCAATAAAGTTAGATATAGAGCTTGTTTGATCCTATTTATTTGGGGAATTTATAATGAGGAGAGATGTAGAATGTGTATTGGAAATGTAAAATGGTGTGAAATATGTGGTTGTAATTAAACAGTTGTCAAATCAAATGTCAAATCAGTGGTAAGTAAATTTATAAATTAGGAGAATAAAGGGAATCAAACAAGCTCATAAGTTACTCCTCTGCAACAGAACAAGATAGTTTCGAAATAAATGACTTTACCTTTTTAAAGCTTGGCCAAAAAAATCCCATGTAAATATGCTTCTAACAAATATAAACAAGGTTCTGTAATTTGGTTTGTGTTATCATCTAATAGTAGTATCATGTAATGTTTTACAACTTTCCCAGTTGATGGTTCTTATATCTACCGTAAGTTGAATTAAATATTAGAGGGTGTCATCTGAAGGAAATGTCCCCGCTTTAATTCAAAGAACCAGAAATTCAGCTTTCTTACTGTTATTTTCTTTTCAGGCATTCGGTTTCCAGGTGGACAATGGAATACCTATTGAAAGTTGGTTTGACGACCGATCTGATACTGAATTATTAACGCTACTTCCATTCTTAGAAAGTTTAGTTAGAGTTCAAGATGTAAGGCCCCTGATTGCCAACAAATTCAACCTCCGAGCAAAAATAGATGCAGCAGCATGTCCTCTAAGCTTCGCTGGAGGAGACCCCTTTGACAGATGATTATCTGTGTGCCCATTAAGTCCGTCTACTGCTGATCCCAAAAAAACAGAGAGAAAAAAGAAGTAACAAAGGATAGAGAAATTGAACTTGAAAGTTGAAGCCTGAAGAATATGGTCTCAAGCACATCTGAGGAATATGCTGCTACCTGGAAGACTTGCATACCTCCATGCCCATGTAGATTGCAATTTACTAAACATTTTGAAATTCAGCTATTTCTAAGAAAATAATTTGACTGGTACAATTTCACCAATCTCTTTTATCGGAGTACAATAAGTTATTTGCTTGTCTGCATCGTTTATTTAGATATATATTTTTTAATTTCTGAAAGCTTGACAATTTTAGTCTTTAGATGTCTTGGCTTGTGTTGGTTATGATTTGAAATTTTTCGGTTTTTGAATTTGGTTTGTTACTATTTTAGAGTCGAGCATTTGACAATCTAGAAATTCATTGATGACCTCCTTTCAATTTTAGAATGAAGTAAAGAGCTCTGGGAAAGGCATAGTGTACTTTGTTCATGGGTTTCAAGTTCTTTAACGCGTGCTCTTCTGCTTTTTATCTTGTTCTCTACTGTGGGTCATTGAATAAAGGCCACGAATCTTTTGAATTTGGAGATCATCACTCTATTTGTTGAGCTGTTTATATTCCCTGTATTTGTCAATAGAATAGCATGTGAGCTTAATATGCAATTCAAGTCAGCGAAAATTCGACTTGTTAATTTTGGTCATTTCATTTGTGTATGTGTCAATTTAAGTAGCGTGATATATGTTGAATCCAATCCAATGTTATAATTGATGGATATCTTATTACATTTAAAAATATGCCCTTTTTTAATATTATAAAATCTAATGTTTCTTGATAAATATGTTTTAATGCGGACATGTGTTGTGCTTGAAGGGCGGTGGCAAAAAGCAAGCCATTGTTGCTTTCATTGCGCCCATATTGGGTGTCAGAAAATTTTTAGGGGGGAGTTTATTAATACCAACTGTATGATTGTAGTGTTCACAAATCACGCCAATTCTTATAAAATTCAAAAATCAGGTTTTTTGAATGTGGAATTTATATAAAACGGTTTTCTTAAATTTTTCTTATCAGTATTTTATATTATTTAATTTATATTATTATATAAATTATTACTAGTTTTAGTTTATCCAAAATTAAAGTAGTAGAATTAGAATCTATCATCCGATATGGAAAAATGATCACCCGCCCACCAATAAGTCAACGGCCTTACACCATTGGGATACTTCGAATAAACTGGAGTACATATAGGATACACCGGTGCTAAAACCTTTTCTCGAGATCCGCCAAGAGCTGATGTGGCAGACAAATGACAGCCTGCTAAGGTTGTCATATGTGTGCCACATCAACTGTGCAGGCTGTCATGTGTGTGTCACATCAGTTGTGGGTGGTGTAACCCCGTCCACAATGGGCGAGTGAACGGGACTGCACCGATACACATACATTTGGTTCCAGAAATATATATATATATATATATATGCACACACACACATATACATGTATAGACACACACGTACGCATACATTTGGCTAAGAAATATACACACACACACATAGAGGTATAGATAAACACATACGCAAAAAGTGATAGGACTCGTGACGTTGATATTTTCTGGTTCAATGACGATACTGCAATTATCTTCTTTGGTGGCATGAAGCTATTACTAATTGGTCACAAGGTTGATTGATCAAAGGAGACTATATGGGACTATATTGGATTATTCTTTCAGAAAAATAGTAATCATATTTCAAAAACATTACCATACATGATTCTATTGGCATGTATTTATGTTGTATGTTTACCTCCATGTTGTTAGTTTTAGAAATGATTGTTTTAATTGATGATTAATCATGTATGCGAAAATGAATGTGAATTGGTTTTGTACAAATTGGTTTTGCAATGTTGATTTATGCCCTTCAGGTTATCAGTGAAATTGTTTCCCAAAAAATTACTAAAATTTATTCATCTAAATAATCAAAATGTTATTTTATATTTTATTATCTTAATTAATGTCAAAAATGCAATTTGTGCTATCCAAGAAGATTAGCCATCATTTTTTTTTTTTAATTTTTGTGCATGATATTCTTGTACAATGATTCTTTTATTTTCTATAGGCTATATGATATAAGAGTTATCATACATTGGATGGAAATAGCACGAGAAGTCTTGAAGCATTGATCAACAAGGAGATATTTAGTTTTCTGGTTTTTTGGATTATGCGCAGCAACAATCCCTGAGCTCGTCTTCCTGTTCTTCAAGATATCATGATATGCTAGAATTTTATCATCATCTTATTTATAGCAATTTAGTTTTGTTATTCTATCATCTCTTGTAATCCTTATTATTCGTATTTATTATCATTTCACTGTAATCTTATCATTCCACGGTAGAAATTTTGTATATGTATTCATGTGCAATTTGAAATTATTAAATGATTTCATTCATTGTGTTTCAACTTTCAATATTACCGAGGAGTTCATATACTTGCTGGGAAAAATTGTAATCAATGGTATAAATCATTCGGCATCATCATGATTTATATATCACAAAATCTATTAATATATAAAGGCACTTAAGTGCCATTTGTTTTTTTCCCGCCCATTTCCTCTGTAGTAACACTTGCGGTCAATCCTTTGCGGTGAAGGTTTTATTTCTGGAAAATTTATTTATTCTATTTTTTTCAAGATGATTTCCCTTTTATTGCTCTTTTATCCGTGTTTGGTCTACAGGTTTCTTCCCAGCATCAGTTTATTCCTCTTTTATATTCATGTTATCCGCTTAAAATATGCTACTAGGAGTATTTCCATCCCCACAACCAGCTAAAAGTCTATTAATGTATAAAGGCACTTAAGTGTCCTTTGTTTTTTTCCCGCCCATTTCCTCTCTGGTAACACTTGCGGTCAATCCTTTGCTGTGAAGGTTTTATTTTTGGCCAATTTATTTATTCTGTTTTTTTTTTTCAAGATGATTTCCCTTTTATTGCTCTTTTATCCGTGTTTGGTCTGCAGGTTTCGTTCCCGACATCAGTTTATTCCTCTTTTATATTCATGTTATCCGCTGAAAATATGCTACTAGAAGTATTTCCATCCCCACAACCAGCTAAAAATCTGCTAATTAGATGTATTTCCATTATGCCTCTGTCATATTCATGTCTTCTCCGTCGCAATGGCTGAAACGATTTTGAAGACCAACATCGACGGTAAGTCACATAATCGGAACCACTTTTTTGGATCCCAATAAGAGTTCGAGAAAGACCATCCCTAGAGACTAAGTCACGTATGACAGTGCTGCCGCACACCTATACTGACTGGAGAACCTCTTTATTGCTCTGGCGACTGTCGAGCCATATGCGTTTCAACTTTTTTTTAGGTAGGTTTGAGTATTCCCTTGATAATGTGTTTTGTTCTTCGGCTTTGTGAAATTAAGTTTTACTTTGTCAAGTTTTTCTATTGTATAAAACGTAAATTGCTATTTTTGTCAAGTTCTGTCAATGATTGAAGATTCAATACTAAAGTTAGGTATGCATTATTATTATTTTTTCTTTGTAATCAAGTTTTATTTTATTTTTTCCTTTTAAAACTACTTAGAAGTTTTTCTATTGTTTGAGTTTATAACATTTGTTTTAACTTCCCGTTTACTATGAGAAATCATTGGTGAACAACCTGAAATTTTTCCCGTATCATTAAAGTTATATATGTGAATTGAAGAACACATCTCCTATAATGTTTGAAGTTAGTATGGTTTGTTTTATTGTTCTGTCACCTGTTTATGCATATATGAACTTGATTCTTATTTTGATGCACTTATGAACTACTTTGCTCAAGTTTATAACTTTATTGGTAGTGTTTTGATCCAAATGCAGGTGATAACTGACAAAAGATTAAAGAAGATGGACCCATGAATATTGATACCGTAAGTAGATTTCATTTTGTCATTAACGAATTCTATTTTGATATGATGTTTTGATTCGATGTGCCCTTGCGTATATATGAGTTTTGATAAAACGAAGTGCATTCATTTATTTGTTGTATTCATTTGTAACTTTGTATCATCTTTTCCATTGATGAAACAATTGATTCTATGAAGGTGATGTAATTGGCATATGTAATCATATTGTCTAAAAGTTTTACCAATTTTTGTTTTTCACCTTGCCTATTGATTGGTGTTAGGTCCGTTCAAACAAACGTGTATTTACACATTCATCTTAATATGTTTTCATGCTTTTACATATCTGTATTTAATTTATAGACTAAATTTTTGTATTGCATGCTTTAATGTATTGATTTTTTATTGGGTTTAATTTGTTCATGATCATCACTTCAGGTGGTTTGATTTGGAATAGTTACAAAGTTATTTCATTTGGCAACTCATTTATAAAAAGGATATTTACAAATCTACCTTGGACATTCCTATCATGCTTGGATTTAACATTTAAAAATCAACCTTGGTCATTCAAATTTATTGAGGTTTGAGTTTGTTAGCATTGAGGTTTGAGTTTGTTAGCTTGAAATGAATAATTAGTTAATAAGTTTTTATTCTTTTGGCTTGCAAGAACGGGGAATTTTTTTTGGTTGTGCTTTTTTCCCCCAATTACCACTATGTTGTCATTATATTTTTCACTATCCACCACTAATCAGTCTCTATGCAGTTGGCAAGTTTTCTAATTTTTGCCTTTATATTTTCTTTTGAATCCAATCTTTAATTTCTTCTCTTTCCTTCATCCTTGCAAATTAGAGAAGTACTAAATCTTGGAGCTATTGGCATTGCAAAGGCAAGTCTTTCTATTCCTCCTTTCGGACTATATATTTCATTTATATATACACGGCTTGATTCGATCTTTTCGTTTTTGGTTTAGGGCTGATAGTAGTCATTTATTTATTATTTATTTAGTTTTTCCATTTGAAATGGCACCGCCATTGAAGGAGTTTATGTTATATGTATAGGATAATATATGAGCTGAAGCCATATTAGAGATCTGCTGAAAATTTAGGTGCTAATGGGTGCTCTATCTTCGTCTATAAGGTTGTGCACCAAAGGAATACAATTAATTATAGGACAAAGACTAGAATGACGTATAGAGGTATTCTACAATCTGTAATTAGGTTGTACATGGGTGTACTTCTATCATTTCAAATATGGCGATGTTCCACGCATCATCTTCATTAAACTTTAGAAATTAGTTAGATCGAAGAGATATGGCGATGTTCCACTTATCATCTCCATTAAACTTTAGAAATTAGTTGAAGAGATAGTAAAATTTTTGCTTATGTCGTTTGAGCTCTTCCGATCTAAGGGTTCTTTGTTGATACATGGTAAAACCTACATAGTATCTGCTATGATACCATGCAACATTCACCATCAAATTTATTTTTGAAATTTGTAACAATATAATAGTGGTGTCCTATAAATTCATCTCTCTTTTATTCTTGACCTTAAAAAAAAAAATCTAAGGGGGGAGGGGGGTTCATTAGAATTGTAAAATGGGTAATTTATGTGTCGTGATGATTCCTTTCGTTGAGCAATGTAAGTAAATAGTAAAGATATTAGCTTTTGTTCTTTAACTTGTTCTCTTTGATTTTTCAATTTTCATGTGCTTTCTAACTTCTAATCTTTCATCATGTTGTCAAGGCAAAGAAGAAAGATTCACATAAGAAATATATATGCCATGAAGATCATGTATAAAAAGCTTATCACCAAGGGAAAAAATGGCTAATGAAATTGGAACACATTGTATTAGATCAGTTTGATCATCGAGGTGTATTTACATTTCAAGATATTTTATCTCTCTGTAAGTCTTGATGTCACTTTACTATATATTCTTTTGTTATATTGGCTAAACTTTTATGGATTTGAGCATCATATGCGGAGGGATGTAAATGTAGAATTTGAGTCTTGTGAAGGTGCAGAACTTTTTGATCAAATAACCAAGTCAAGTAGAATTTGACAATTTAGTTTGTAATATGTATTAGCTTTTAGCATTACATATCCGAAAGTTATTAAATGAACTTTATTTTGTTTAAATGAACTTTATTTTGTCCAGAATTGGAGTTTTAACATGCAATTCATCAATACTTTTGTTTATGAGTAACGTTTTATAAGATCACTGATGCTAAACACATGCACTTGCTTTTATTTCAACTTATCATTTAACACCGAATATACTACGAAAGAAACCAATTTTATTAATAGCATTTAGTCTTTGTTTATTTTAAAGAGAAATGAATAAAAGAGAAGAAATAGAGAGAAAGAATTTCAAGATCCTTTCAACAGAGAAGAGAGGGGGAAAAAACTTAAAGGTTTAAAGCAAGTTTTCCCAAATTTATATTAGGATGAAAAATTTTAATGATTTTTATAATAATAATACAATAAATATTTTCTATTCTGTAACTTTTGATTGTAGATATTTTATTATAGTCTTATAGTTAATTATTTAAATTATAGTATTGCAAATTTGTCTTTCCGTGCAACGCACGAGTGCAAGACTAGTATAATATAATTTGAAGTCTTCTACATATTCGACATGAACTGGATATTATATATATATATATATAATTTATCCAAATTTCTATTGATGTCGATATTGTGAAAATTGATCGTCACAGGAGTCTTCATCAAATTCAAGAGTTCTTGACACTCATAGAGAGGAACAATGAAATATTTTGTATCAATTAAAAATCCTTCATTCTATATAAGTTATGAATATCTCTGACCTCGTTTATTCATATTCACGGGGTTCCGTTGTCTACCACTGTATATATCTCATCTAAATTAGTATTTTAGAACATTTCTCCACCGGAATGTGGAACATTAACAAGCTCCACCTCTATATATATCTCATTGAAATTAAGATTTTAGAATATTTCTCCACTGGAATGTGGAACATTAGCAAGCTCATATATAGGGAGCAAATTGTCAAACTAGTGGAAAAAGCATTTTAGATTTTTTTTTTGGCGTGTGAATTACCAATGAAAAAAGATGGCTGCTTTTGAAGGGAAAATGCTAAAATGGCATTTCTCCAAAAATTATATTTAGGGGCTGTAATTTGGGAGTTTAATTGGATTATGATTTTTATGTTATGGAAATGATATGTATTTACTAGAAAGATGATTAATCATTCAATTTTCAATTTGAATTTGCAATTATTTAGGGATAATATAGAACTGTAACCTGTTAATATATTTATTATTTATATATAAATTTATAAAATTTGAAATTAATATTAGATTATCAAATATGCTTAACAGGAAAAATATTGTAATTTTGATGTATTCATTATTAAAAACCTGATTTTTCTAATTCCAAAAAATTGACCTGATTTTTGAGAATGACATTTATAAAGCAGGCTACCGTGTAATTTCCTCAAATTTTTGAGATATGATATCATACTTGGTAGGATTTTTTATTTGTACAAAATGCTAACATTATTCTTTATAATGATCTCATTCACACGATGATCCATGGTATTTCTCTTAGTTGGATTTTGTATTTGTACATAGCGTTAAGATTATTCCCCGTAATGATTTCATTCGTCCTACAAACCAGCAATTTATTTATTTTTTTATAGAATATTATAAGATATTTTAAAATCTATATATTTATAATACTAACTAGTAGTAGATTAATTTTTTCCCACCTAAAACTGGCATATCCTAAAAGAATTAGGAATCTGATTTCATGCTGATACCGCTGATGTCTTATTTATTTTTCTATTTTTATAATCTATATATTTATAATACTAATTAAGTGATGAGTTAATTTTTTCCCTCCTCTGATGTCACTGATAACTCATTAATTTTTCTATTTTTATTTTCGTTCACTGTAATAATAATATATATATTTATAATAATAATTAAGTGGTTGGTTAATTTTTTCCCGCCTAAAACTGACATCCTAAGAGAATTAGGAATTTGATGTCATGCTGATGTGAATGATGGTTCATTTATTTTTCTGTTTGTATTTTCGTTCTCCCTAATAATAATTTATATATTTATAATATTAACTAAGTGGTGAGTTAATTTTTTTTCCGCCTAAAATTAGTATCCTAAGGGAATTAAAAATCTGATGTTATGCTAATGTTGCTGATATCTGATTTATTTTTCTGTTTTTCTTTTCGTTTACCCTAATAATAATCTATATATTTATAACGCTAACTAAGTGGTGGGTTAATTTTTAATTTTGCTTAGTAATATTTTATAATCTATTTATCTGCTCACCTTAATTATTTTTTGAGGCAAATTTTCAAAAAAATTTTTATTACATCTCTTAATTTTGCATAGTAATTTTTAATCATCTCCCAGTTGTTGATGTGAAACTTTTGGCGTTTAGATATGCTTTAGATTTCAATTAACTAAGTAAGTGTATCCATCAAATTCTTAATTATCTCTTTCTTTATGTTTAATTGGGTAAGTGCAGCAATCAAATTCGTAATTATCTCTTTCCTTTTATATTTGAATAATCAAAGCAGCTTTAGGCTGCCTAATCGAGTAAGTATACAAGCAGCTATATATATATATATATATTGTACACATATTTTCCAGCAATCGACCAATTAACATAGAATATCAATTTTGGAAGTAGTTGCACATATTTTTTTAGTTAATTTTTAGTTCGAGTGATCTAGTTGATAAACGTATATCACTTTTATTTTTATCTTTTAATTAATTATTTGATTTAGTTTATTTTAGATATGCATATGTGTTTCTCGTGTAAGCACGGATAGATTAGCTAGTTTAGTAGTAATATCCGTTTAGAAAAAAGGAAATTTTTATTAATAAATATTTTTTTTTTTACAAAATGTTTTATAAAATAAGTAATTTGACTATATTATTACTCTTGCACTAGATTTCCACCCCGTGCTTTGCACGGGTAGAATTTTAGAGAAATTTCATACATAAAATATAGCGTAATTGTATTTGTTAGTATTGATGTCACAAAAAAACTAAAATACACGATTTGTATCCAGTTATGTACATCCTACACTGTCTAACAGTTTGTAATGGATTCTCTATTTTATTTAGTTTGTAATGGATTCTCTATCTTATATATTAGAACTCACATTACAAATGTTAATGTAAAGAAAATTAAGATTATAGATTTTTTTCATGAGACTTCATTTGAATAATAAGCACATATAAGTATTTCACACATATAGTTGGGAGAACATACAGTTAGGAGAAGTAATTAAAAGATATTTTATTGGTGATGTGTGCACTAAACAAAGAAAATTGAGATCAAAATTTGTTGCTTAATGGAATCCAACACTATGGGTCTCTATTGCAGAATTTGACTCCTTAATGTATGAAACCTATATTAAAATCAAAGAATTATTAGTTGAATTTCAAACTGGAATTACAGAATGCATCTATGTCCTATAATTTACAGTTAGATGAATGAAATCTAAGACCATTACGAAATGTCACATAATGAAAAGGTTGCTGTACATGTAATCTAGCAATCTAAATATTAAGAAAATATGTTCAAACATCCATTGAACTCATATATCAAAATAACCAAATATTGGTTTTTATCAATAGTGGGAGACATTAACAAGAATCTATAATGGTTTTTAAGAGTTATAAAAAAAAATATGTGTAAAAAAAAAATAACTATTATGTTAAATGTTTGAAATAATTAAAAAAATGGTTAATTTCACATATCATCCCCAACTTTTAGGGTTAGTATCGATTGAGTTCCTAACTTTTTTTTTCCAACCAACTGAGTTTCCAACCTTTCATTACACATATAATCCCTTTAAACAGTTTCCGTTAATTACACCGTTAACTCATCGAATAAATTATAATTATATCCCTTATAATTTTAAATTAGGAAAAAAAAATTTTAAAAATATAAAAAATAAATATTTTAATTTTTTTTGAGAAAAAAAAAAGAAAATTGGAGAGAGGGGACTCCAGTTTTGGCTGCCGGAAATGGAGCAAAATTGTTAATTTTACTTTTCGCATGAAATTATAACATTCTTTAAATTAATTCTTTATTTCCTTTATAAATCAATTTTGTAGGTTTTTGAATTTAGAAACGTTGCAGACATAAGTAAAGGAAATTCTTGTACAAAGTAAAGGAAAATTTCTCTTTGATTCTTAAAAGTTTTTATTAGAAAAATTAAAATAGATTGATTAGGGTTTTTGTGGTGCACGTACATGAAAGAAGATAAGAAAAGAAAAACATTTATAATAATTATTAAGAGTGAGATAGTTATTTATGTCATTTTATTTTGACCATTTTTTTATATTTAAAAATGTGGTGAGATTAATAAAAAACGTAATGTCAATATAATTAGCTTTTAAGTATATGCGACTAATAATAATATTTTTTAAGTGAAAATATGCAAAAATAATGATATATATTATATAAATAAAATTCGTTAACGAAAAAAGAATTGGTACAACGGTTTTGGTGGGAAAAAATTGTGTGGTTAAACAATAAATTTTGTTCACCCGCCTATTGTGGGCGGAGTTACATTATCCACTGCTGACGCGGCGCACAAATGGCTGGATGTGGCGCACACATGGCCCTTATGTGTGTCGATAATGTGTGTACGTCAGAAGTGGGCGGTATAACCCTACCCACAGTGGGCGGGTGAACATAACTGGTTAAACAATTGCGCCAGACAACTGTTATATGTGTATATATATATATATATATATATATCA
>CAVNYN010287082.1:0-10887 GCA_963692815.1 Nyctanthes arbor-tristis
CAAAAAAGAATTATGTTCATTGCCAAGACAGTTGGTTTGTAAGAGACTACGAAAGTCATCTATGATCAAATCTTTATGATAAATTATAGTTTTGTGAGGCACCTTGGTGATCTATGATCAAAACCTTGTGATGTGTATGTTGTGAGGACGAACAGATTATATTGAGCGCATAGGATAAGGCAGGTCTATGATGGAACTCAGGTCCAAACTCACATTTTTAAAAGAAAACTTGCATGTGTAAAGTTTCTCACGGAATATTTTATATTCATGGTTTTCCCTGTTTTTCCAAAATTTTGGGTGCCTGGGAGGACTCTTGTGATATGTTAATCGAGCTCTTTGGAAGCCTTAGATGGTTGCACATATTTCTATGCTATTGAGATGGATTGGTTGATGCAAATAATGGGTAGTAAATGGACAATGAAACAATATGAAGTATGAAGATGTGATAAAAAATTACCTTTTGATGTATATGAATTTTTTTTTACCTTAACGAAGGATGATGTTTATGGTAATTTGATAAAGTTTTAATATTATATAACTGTTTAAAACTCCATGAAAAATTACAAGGGATATGCTGAGAACCGAATTGACAGACTATCCTATGACATGGATGAGTTAGACATCAAAGTACCGACTTATAAAAGTATCGGTAAAACAAAACGACAGTTGGAGAGTAGAAATACTGATACTTTTGAAAGAATCAATAAAACAGAACTTATGAAGAACTTTGACTAAATCTTGAATGGACACTAAAACCCTGTTGATATGGACTTATTACAAGTTATACCCTTCAATTTTGAGTGAAGAATATGTTAAGCCGCAAACTTTGACACGTTCTAAAATGAGAAGTAATGAACATTAAAATAATAGCTACACCTAAACCATTAACAAGGAGAAACAAGTGTCTCTAGGTGGGAGCACTAAAGAGAATGAAGAAAAGAATACTAAAAGACAAAGAGATAGAGGGCGTGATAGAGATCATGGACGAGGTGAATGAAATTTTCATTATGTAGCAAACGATGAGGAGAATTTCCATCAATCACATATGTTAGTATAAAATTGCATGTGTGTTGGCATTCCTAATTTTTTATTTTAAGTGCCAAAATTTTGTTACATATTTTGCATGACTTATTTTACGTGCAAAATTAATATTCTTGGTCGACAAGTAGGTATTTTTGGTGTGTGTATGCTTGCTTGAAACCCAAGAATTTTGAACTCATGCAACTTCTATGTTTCCTAGTTAAGTTGTCTTGTATTTATCATATTTAACTAGGTTAATATTTATGCATGTTAAGTTCTAATAGGATTAGGAAAGTTTTGTAGTTAAGGTTAACTAACATTCTATTTTCCTTATCTCTGTTTCTTACATATATATGGCAAGTTTATTTTTTGTCTTGGACAAGAATTCAAAGTCTTGCCTATATAAATTTATTCCCTCTTATATAGGTTAATAATGAAGATTTCGAGCCAACCATTCCGCGATAATTATTCTTTAAGCTCGATCAAAGAGAGAAACAAATATACTGCCAACCCACAAGTTTTATACTTGCATTCGGACCAACACTATAGGAAATCTTACTTTTAACGACGAGCATTTTTGCCTAGAAACTTTTCTTGACCCGCTTTTAACGACCAAAATGACCATTTTACAATTAAAGTATCGTTGTTAAATGGGATATTTTTTGTAATGCAACATGTCTTAAAACCGTGTTTGTTTGGCAAACCGTGCATAGTGCATTGATAGCAGATCATATATGTGTGAAGGACGATCCACACAAGGTTGAAGAGGTTTAGGAGGTATTGTTTCCCAAGATGAGTCTAGGTGGATTCTACGAGGATTGATATACGTTCTTCTATGAGCACGATAGCAAGAAGACAAGAGCAGCGCATATTGCCACATATCGAAAGGGGTAAAGAAGGGAGTTTCTTTTATAAGTTTTTGTTTTTGAATGTTTAGTGTATATTGCAATATTACTAAGTCTCTCAAGCTGTACTAAACTCTCAAGCTATACTTAAATTTTAGTGAGATCCGCTTATCTAGACATGGATAGTACCTTAGTTAGTGTGTCTTTTCTTCCTCTTATACTTAATGGGTCAATTTATGCATTCTCGAAGATTCGAATGGAGATATATATTCAGTCTATTAATGAACATGCACGGCTATCTGTTTTAAAAGGTTACATTGCACCCACTATCAATCAAGAAGATGTTGTTATTGCTAAACCTTGAGATACATTTAATAGAGCTGAATTAACTAATTCCGGGTGGAATTCAAAAGCTTTAAATGCAGTGTTTTCTTTTATTGATACAAACCAATGCCTGTTAATTTCTTCTTGAAGGACAGCTAAAAAGGCATGGGACATATTGCAAATTGCTAATGAAGGAACAAATTCTGTCAAGTCTTCAAAATTTCAAATGCTTACTTCAGAGTTTGAGAAATTAATGATGCATGATGATGAAGAGTTCAAAGACTTTTATGGAAGATTAAGTGAGATCACAAATACTGTACATACACTTGGAAAGAAGTATTCTGATAGGAAAATTGTTAAAAAGATAGTTAGAACCTTGCCAAATAAATTCCATAGAAAGATCACAGCAATTGAAGAAAACAAGGATGTGGAAAGTATCGAAATTGAAGAATTGATTGGCTCACTCATGACATATGAGCTAAATCTCATTAAGAGGAAAAAGGACAAAGAGGCAGAAAATTCATTCAATGCTAGAAAATCTGAAAATGATTTAAAAAGCAATGACATTGATGAAGAAGATGACGTTCATTTAAAACAATTCAAGAAGTTCTTGAAAATGAAGAAAAGCAAAAAGAATCTCAAAAGTCAATCTGATAATCTAATCCAATGCAGTGAGTGTGAAGGATTTGGCTATATTTCTTATGATGTGCTAACACTAGAAAGAAATCTCAAAAGAAATGTTCCAAGAAAATTTTCTACAGTGAAGATGAAGAGGATATATCTGGCTCGGATATTTCTTGAAATCAGGTAATGAGGTTAACTACTTCTATTCACAAAAGAAATAGCCCTTTGAAATGTTTCACTGCAGAATCTACTTAATCAGTAGAAGAAACTGACATATCCTGCTCAGACAAAAACAAGCTAGATGACGAATACAACATAAGCGAGCGGGACACATCTGAATCTAAATCGGAAGAAAAATCTGAGATAGATAAAAGTGGAGAGGAGATATTTGAATCTAAAATTGATGATCATGTCTCTGATAATCAGGTAATTATATTATCTACTCTAGCTCAGTTAGGATATAATTCTATCAATTGTTATTTTGCAAGAACAACTTATCCAGTAATTGATCCATATACATCATGTTCAAGTTAGTCAGACCCTCAAAATCTGGAATCTGAAAAACATACTGATGGTTGTATAGAATGTACTGCATTGAGTAAAAAACTAATAGCTGAACAGGAGAAAGTTGCAATTCTTGAAGCTATTGCCCTAACTCTGAGAGATGAGAAAGATGAAAGTAAACAAACAATATTGACTCTCCGAAGATTATTACAAGAAAAAGAGGATCAACTGAACAAAATCAATGAAGACTTGAATAATTCTAAGGAAAGAGTCAAAGAACTTATCGTTGGAGCTACAAGACTAAATGAGGTTCTTCATTATGGTAGACCTTCAGGAGATAGATCTGAACTAGGATATGAAGAAAAACACAAAGCTGTCCAATAGACAGTTTTTGTGAAAGCATCAGGAGAAAACTTTCAAAAAGAACCTGTAGGATAAAAACCGAATTTTGGAGCCAAGCAGGATATGTCTGAACCCTCTTTGAGCAAAACTGTCCAGAAGAGCATTCTACTAAAGCAACAATAGTAAAATACCAGATACCAGCCTGCTACCTCTGCCAGACCAATTCAGAACTCTAATGAAACTCGTTCAGATAATTCTGTCAAGTCTTCAATCAAAAGTGCTTCATTGCTATGCCAACAACCAGGACCAAGTCTCAAGTGACACTTGACAAATCTGAAGGTACTACAGTTGTACATTGTACACAGATTTTACCTAACAAAATTGTATCCAGGACACGTCTGCGGAACCCTAAACATGACACATCTGGCGCAACTAAAGGCAGAATAGACATATCTGCACATACTAGAGAACTGAACCAAAATCAAAAAGGTAGATCTAATATTGGAGTTCAGAATGTGACTAGAAGGCGTACAGTACCTAGGAGTAGATGGCATGAAGCAAATCAAACTGAGATGTGTAGAACCCCATTTAGAAGAAGAAAGTCTTATACATCATATCCATTTAAGACTTCAGGTAAGTACTACTCATCTCATAATTATTCTTGTTGTGATCAACATTGTCATGTGAAATCTAAATCTTCGAATTTTGTTGACATGACTAAAAATCACCATGGAAAGTATTATGTTCAATTTCTATATTATGTGCCTATTTGCTTTTATTGTGAGATTAATGGACACAAAAAATCTTATTGTCATAGATTTTTAGACGAGCAACTTAAAAGCATTCCTATTGGTGAAAACAAGTCCAAGAACAAGTCTAATTTGAAAAGGAAACAAGCTTGGGTTAAGAAAGATGATTTGAAAACTTATGTAAATAAGTTGGTTCCTATTGAGCTTGTATATCCTATTAATCACAAGACTTAGCACATGACGATATTTAATTTATTTATGCTTTATTTGTATTTGCATATTTAAAAAAAAAATTCATGTGCATTTTAATTTTAGGATTTTAATATTTTACCACTGAAACTCCCAAATTAACTTCATTGATACAATTTGTTCTTAGACGGTGAGTTTGGTATATTTGCAAAAGTTTTTATCTCATGGAGAAAAAGCTGATCAGGTCACGACTAAGGGAGAGTAAGGAAACTGGACATATCTGGTAAATCTAATGCTGAAACATCTGCAGTAGAAAGCAGAACCAGAGGGAGATGCATCCTGTCTGAGTTAAATAGATTCAGATTTCTGAATCAGAAAATAACCAAAATCAGGAATGACTTGAGAATAAATTTGATCTTTCTTTCCAATATAGGGAGTAACTTATTTTTACCCTTGCTACTGT
Source organism: Nyctanthes arbor-tristis (assembly GCA_963692815.1). Classification (NCBI taxonomy): domain Eukaryota; kingdom Viridiplantae; phylum Streptophyta; class Magnoliopsida; order Lamiales; family Oleaceae; genus Nyctanthes; species Nyctanthes arbor-tristis. Next base: position 5,061 of record CAVNYN010287082.1, read on the forward strand.
GTTTTGATATTGATGCAAAATCTCTGAATAGCTGGTTCAACACTTTTGCATGATCCACATAACTTATTTTGTGAACTAGTTGAACAGTTTTATGGTTACTTTGCTATTTGTTCAAATTGCGTATCAACTCAAAGGTTTACTTACCATTATCAGTGACATTGCTACAGTTGAAATATTAGCATTAATAGTTTGCATCTGGCTATCAAAATATATAAAAAAATAAAATTGCCAAATGAGAAAAATTTACAAAAAAAATAGAAGAGTTTTATTTTTGCATTATTGTGTGATTTGTGTGTCATCCATGTAAATATTGATCAAGTCATTGTATATGTGTGCAGGATATCACTAATACTTGGACGAGGATGTATCCTAAGGAGATCAGCCAAAATTTGTTCTCCTGGTTCCATAATGAAAAACTACTGAAAAACATGAATGGGACACTTCATGCATGCTTTGCACTATAAGAAGTTACTGACTGAGGGTCATAATTTTGATGTAGACTATGGATAGTATCTACACTCTTCAGCATTACATATGACCAATAATATCTAAAGGGCTGAGTCAGTAAGGACAAAAGCTACCGGTCAACCAAGTCTTTGAGTATGTGCAGCTACCTTTACCGTCAGAAGACAATGCTCAAAATTATAGAAAAAGTCGAGCAAGCCAAGGAACTAAAATTTGTATTCTTTACTAAAAGAGCTGTTTAAATGATGATCAATCTTCTTGTGCATCACTCATAAGGCTCAATAAGTCAGGTCCTCATAAGGTGCAAAGTAGAGTCAGATTGACCATATAAAAAGATAAAGCAAAAGAAAGAAAAGATACATTCATATAAACTCTTCCACTGAGAACAGGTCTGTTGACTGAATACTTCATGGTGTGAACATCTACAGGTATTTTGGAAAGTATTCAGTACTGTTGTGTCAATTTTTAATACTCGCAAGCACACAAATCGATTGAAAGATAGAAACGTGAGTAACGAGGTCGATCCCACAAGGATTGCTATAAATATGGAACAACTCAATGAATTTGAATTAGATTTAACGCTAACCTAGCTCCAAATGATTTTCGAGATTCGATAAGTAAAATATAAACTAATAAAAATAAGAATGTTTATGAAACAATCCAAAGGATAAACATTACCAAGGTTGCAAATTCCACCAATGTATAGTAAATAGTTCATATCTTGTATTGATTCCAATATTCGAGTAATACAAAAAAATCAATCTTTTATTACCGCAAGTAATTTATAGTTAAGGTCAAAACATAACTAATCTAATGTAGATCCCCTTTCGCTTCAAGTATGTAATTCTCTAAGCACTACATGTAAACAACTTAATGAATCACAAGTAGTCAAATAAAATTATATATTGGACTTTCAAAACTAAGGATGGATAAATTTTCTAACAATCAATAATACTTGATATTAGAGATGAAAGCATAATTTATCATTAATGAAACCGGAATCATGGACGCTTAGAGTATATAATATTTGGAATCAATAACAAAATAGAGAGTTATATAACTAACGTGGTTTCATCATTCACCTAGGTAATAATAAAAATTAAAGATACACGAGATAGGAATAAAAAAAAAACGAATAGGAGAAGTTATCTTTCACATCTAGCGTTTGCTCGTCCCAAAGTCCGCCTTTCGGCCTCCTCTTCCTCCTATGTATTTTTCTCTCCCAAAAACTTCCTCTGCTGAATGACCACACGAATGCTCTTTATACAGAGAAAATTGGACAACTTTCTTCTTGCAACTTTCCTCATGCCAGGCTGGCTCCTGCAAATCTGATGCAAGTTGGAGCTGCGTTTTGTTGATTATATTAATCAAATTTGGACTTGTCACCAAAATGAAAGTACTGTATTAATGAGTTGGCAATGTGCTGGAAAGATTTCAGGCCAATTGGGATTTTTTAGGCCGAGATATGTACAAAATGGTCAGCACTGTCCACTTGTCCAGCAGCCATCAGGTGAATGCATCAACTTTCAAATTTTAGGCGATTTTTGAGGCTCTTTGGTGCAGATTCAGAATCAGATGATAAAATATGATATTTAAATCGTCAACTTGGATTTTGAATGGAGCAAGAATCACAGGAATTGGATAACTACAGCTCGACATATCCATGAGAAACCAACTGCTGTACAGACGGAAAGTTTGACTGTCAAACAGTTCCGGTTCTCTCTTCTTGGCCGTCTTTTGATCGACACACACTCTGAATCTGGGAAAGTGATAAAGATGAAGATTGTATATAGATCTCTTAGCTTTATGCTTCAACTTGAATCACGTGTGCTCTTCCGATCTTATAACTCCAGATATGATCAAAATAGTGAGGCTTCCCATTATTCAACATCTTATCTTGATAAGAACACAACGTGAACTTGATGATGACTTTTGACAACTTTGTGAACCGAATTTGAATCTGGTCATATGGGATATTTTTGTGTGTATTTAAGTTATCTTTCCAATCCCACTTGAATCATCTTCATTGAACCTCTAGAACTCAATTTATCACGATTTCTTTGACACTTGCCCACAGTCGACGCAATTGTTGAACATCCCGACTTGTCTTGATCAACTTGTGCCATGAACTTCCGACACTTGCAACATAAAAATGCATCAATAAGTACCATTTTTTCATGTACAATACTTGCCAATATGCATATGAATACGTACTTTAATTAATTGCATTTTTAGGACATGCATTCATACGAAATGAACTTGTAGCATGAAAATCAATTTGCCTCAATAAAATGGTTGTATTACTATCAAATGAACGTATAATGCCTTATAAATGATATATCAAAGATGCAAATTTTGACACTAATCACATCCCTAGCCTAGATTTTGCTAGTCCTCGAGCAAAACACATAGAGATGCATTCTCAAAAATCAATATTCATTTCAGATGTCACACAACATAGGTTTAAGCACATAATTCGATGGAAAGGCTTCCAAAAATGAAACATTTTCAAAAAGAAATTTTTGTTCTCATCTTATCCAATGCCCGATTTCTTTGTAAACTTCATTTAGTCCATTCTAGGCCCTAGTCAAAACTTGAATTCAAATAGAGAGTTGAGTTACTAAAAAGGTGTACATAAATAATCTAACCCAAAATGCTTTAGTAGTAACTCACTTTACTCGTGAATTGCACTTTTAACCCCGACTAATCAACCCCTTTTTTTACAATTGGGTGTAAATGAGTGAAGATAGAGGATAAATTAAATAGCCAATGGTTTAATATCACTATATTGATTTCCGAATTTTGTTGGTTTCAGCTTCAAAGTTCTAATTAGGCAAGTCAAACCTCAAAAGTATATCTTATATCAAAGACAAAGTAAAGCTTGTTTTCATTTTTTCATTTTTTTTTTCATTTTTTTCTGATAATAACAATGTTGTGCATTTTGACCGGTAGGTAGTTCACGCTCAAATTCCCAAAGACAACGTTCTTCCTTAAACTATCTTCTCCTACACATTGGTGATGCATAGGGCCAGATTATTCAAGGCTAGCTCTCGCTCTTTTAGGGTTGGCAACTTTTTCCTACGTGTAAATATATATATATATATATATATATATTGGAGCTTAACTTGCCTAAGGTCAATGCCCAATTCAAACTCATCAACTGTAGCCAATTCTGCTTCGAAATTCACATACCAATACCAAACCATTGATTGTCTAATTTTTCAATTTCATTGATATTGGTTATCCTATATCTCTCCCTCTTCTTTTTCTTCTCTCTCTCTCTCTCTCTCTTTTCAATCTAAAAGGACATGGCTATGCAAGTAAGGCTGAGATGTTATTAGCTATAGTATGCTCCAGAAACCCTTGCTCAACTACAAGATCAAGTTCAAGTCTTAACCAAAGATTTGAAAGGGCCGAATGCCAAAGTACGAAAGAATCTAACATGGATAAGTTGAAAACTTCATTTATTATTTTTTCCCTTTTTTTTAAAACCAAAGATTTATCATTAGAACGCACTTGAGTTCCATCCTAATTTTTTTTTCAAAATTTTGGCAATGTTTTTATGCATGATACTGAAATATCAAAAACCTAATACTAATGCAAACGCATAAATAAAAATATAAGAAATTAAATATAATAAGTATACAAAAGTAAAGGAAAGATCATACCTGATTGTTGCAATGTTGATGTTGGTCTATCTTCCAAAATAAGCTCATGCAATTTGTTTGCTCTTTTCATCTCCATTTTTTATTCTGAAAATAAGATAACAAATGCAAAACAAAAGCAAAATAAAATAGCATGCTAAAATAAAGATAGGAGTTTAGAAAGCTTGGGTTGCCTCCCAAGAAGCGCTTCAGTTAGAGTCAACAGTTTGACTTTCAGAATTGATCATCAAATAGTGGTTTCCTCCCATATGAAGATGCATAATTCAAGAGAAATGGATCAACCACAATGTAATTTATCTTCAACGTATCTGGTGGCCATCTTTTTAGAACATCAAAGAGATAAGATTTCCATTCTTGGGCTTTTTGAAATAACACAAACAGTGGAGGTAACTGATAGACTGGCTGAGGAATATAAGGTAGTGCAGTCAACATTGGTAGTGCATAGTCCTCAACATCATGTGGTTGTTCTTTCTCCGACCATAGTTGTGTTTCTTTCTCTTTTGGAATTTCTTCTTGTACTTTGCCAACTTGCTCATGTTATGAAGCATCAGATATTACCACTTTTACTTCTATATCACTTTCCTTCGCTTGAATTTGTGATTGGTCAAACATTGGAAGATCAGCTATCACTGTATAATCATCATAATCATCATCAACAACATCATAGAATGAAGTGGATGCTTCAACTTCCTTTGGCACATCGATCACAACTGCATCATCCAAATTCTCCATTTGTTCTGCAATCTGTTTTAGATTTTCTCCCATGCGATTTATTGAATTCATTGTAGAATTCATGAATTCAACCAAAGTTCTTTCCAGTGATATCTCATCTTCTTGTTGATATACAAAAGATAGGTTCATATGGTTAGGGTGATCACTTTGTGGGAAGATCTGGTGGCTATTATAATAACGAAAAGATGACATCTTCTCTAATAAATTAAAGGTATTATCTTCATTTCTTGTGAATAAAGTTCCACCATCAATTGTCATAACACCATAATCTACCCATTCTCTCGTTTCAAAACTCAATCCACTGTAAAAGATTTTGAGAAGATACCACTTTGGCAAGTTGAGCTTCCGATCTTCCATATCAAAGATTTAAGTCACTCCCAAGTCACATAAAATGGTTCCCTATAATGTTGACTGAATGTTGTGATTGGATGCATCTTTCCAATTTTTCTCTCAAGCTTACACAAAAGGTTAACTATCTAATATTTTTTTTTTCTAAAGTGTTGTAGAATTGAATAACGCTCAACTGATTAGGCTTCTAGGTAATTGGACAGGCCACAATTGGCCCAATTAAAAACCAATTTCCGTAGGCGTGTTAATAGCCTTGTTGACAAAAATTAATAAAACTTAAAAAGAACAACAAAGGAAACACAACAAAAAAAAAATAATAATCTTTTAATAATTTTTTTTTTTGAAATTTTCAATTTATTACTTAAACAGAATTTAGCAAAAGAAACCTTTCAAACAACTGATGAAGAAAAACTAGTAGAAGAGCTAAACTAACCTTGACTCAAGAGAGTTATTCCGAAGCAATCCCCGGCAACGGCGCCAAAAACTTGTTGTGTCAATTTTAAATACTCGCAAGCGTACGAATCGATTGAAATATAAAAACGTGAGTAACGAGGTCGATCCCACGAGGATTGCTATGAATATGGAACAACTCAATGAATTTGAACTAGATTTAACTC
>CAVNYN010287084.1:0-17659 GCA_963692815.1 Nyctanthes arbor-tristis
GTAGTAATTATAATTATTATAACCGGTTACCAAATAGATCCCAAATGCTCTAATGAAGATGTTAAGAAAATTCTAACAAGTCTACTTGACAAAGAAAATCATATTGAATTGAAGGATTATATTCAAAAAAGACTTTTTGAATTTAAAAAAGAATAATCAATGAAGGGAGGGGGACTATGGAACTTCATGAGAAATTCATGATGGATATCCCAGTCAAATCAACCATGTATGAGTTAGTTGATTAACTAAAAGAATTAAAATAATAAATACATGTTCTATGGAATTTATTAGTGCTTGTTTGATTTCCATTGTTTTCTCAAATTATAATTTTATACTTGTCACTGATTTGACAGCTGCTCAATTACAGTCACATATTTCAAACTTGTTTACATTTTCAATACACATTTTATATCTTTCGTCGTTATAATTTCCCCAAATTTAAACAAATAATAAGCATCACACAAGCTCTAAGTTGCCCATGCATTCGAAATTTGAAATAGCATTAATTATATCGTACAATACATAAGATGGAACCTTAAATAGTTTTTAAATACTATTCTCGCAACGTTTAGAATTTTGTTCGAACAACAAAGACAGATTTCCCATAAATTATCTAAAGAGTGCACACTGACATCACAATAAAAGCTACTCAAAGAAACAAAGGATGTACAATTTTATGTACAAATTAAAATTATGATCAAAATTGTGAAAAGGCCAGACATATATATATTTGCCCTCTTCTTCCATAGAAAACTTAGCAGTGATCAATATCTCCTTCCGATTTCGACGTCGTCCAAATCGGCGTTCTCGTCTCTCGAACTAGATCTCGACTGTTGGATATATGGATTCCTCGACTCCGTCATTGATGAAGAATGAAGACCATTTTCTTCCAAGGTTCTGATAAATGCATGAGTTGCCCACCCTGTGAATTGTTAAAGATATTTAAATAATATATAAATTGTTCGTCTTACAGTTATATATATAATAACAAGTTAGTAACACGACGAGCTAATTTATGTTGTACCATTGACGTCATGTGGGAACGGGAAGAACTGCAGATAGCAGAACGAAGATACGAATGTTCCTATATTAAAAGACACAGATAAGTCAAACATACACTCAAGTCGAGCTAAACAACTGTTGTGAAAACTGAAAGTCTAACCTATCATGGATCCGGCGATTACATCTGTAAAATGGTGCCAGTAGTCATCGACACGAGAAATGGCAACCAATGTAGCAAAGAGATATGGAAGGAGAACAATGCAAAGTTTTGCCGAATGGCCTCTTCGATCGAACGCTTTAATTTTCCCAGACAAATACCACGAGAGGAATCCCAAACCAGCAAATGACCCTAAAGATTCCCGATTACAAAGTTAACACAAGAAAACCCGTGCATTAAGTTGTCAGCTTTATATTCTCAGTACATTTAGAGTCGATTGCATGAATCTTTTTACACATTTGGTAAATTTTCTAGGCTAACGAAAGATCTCTTACATGAAGAATGCCCACTTGGGAAGCTCTTATATCCCTCTTTCACAAGTTTCTCGTCTCCTGTGCACATAACATCCCCATTTAGAGGATCAAATACCTATACACACAACAAAACATTCTTAAACAAGTGAAAAACATGTCAAAGGAACATCAAGTAAAACCACGTAATTATAATGTCGAAGATGGTTTGAGGCTACACACCGGTACTCCATCGGGGAAGCACCGGAAGAAGAAATTGGGACGGGGTCGTCCAACGGCATCTTTTATTGAATCCGTGATGACTGCTGTTACCAGAACAGAATATGAAAGTCCTATAAATGTACATACATATAGTACCAATTAGTCATTTTCTCGAGGCGTAACTCAACAAAAGATACTTGTGAAACCGAAGAATATTCATACCTAAAACAGCATAATGCAAATCATAAACATCCCTTCTGTAAAGGTAATATAAGAGGAATATGAAACAGGGCAATATTACTGCATATATCTGAAGCAAAACAGATAAAAACACAGTTTTAATACAAAACATTAAGACATAGAATATATATAGAGCTGATCATACACAGAGAAAACTAGAATCAATGTACCGGAACAGCCCACATTGGGACAGTGTCTGGTATCTTCAAGGGATACTTTAGATAAGTCATCATTTCGGAGCCGACATAACGATGAAATGGTTCAATGGCGTTTAAACAGGCGTCTATTGCCGCCAGGACGAGGAGGATCCACCAGTCGTGCTTGTGGAGGTGAACGAGTGTCGATCCATGGGATTTTATGGTGTGATTTAAGAACTGAACCTCTGGCATTTTGAATCTATAGACAGAGCAACTAGAGTTAGAAAATAGCTAAAAATCAATATGATGAGGACACTTGTTAAACAAGTATCTTTGTGATTCTGACAGTTTAAACTTTAGATAAGATTGTTCGTCACGTCAATTTATTTGGAAATTAGCCGAAAACAATGCTGCACCGGCACGACACTCCGGAAAACCAACTACAGAGGGATTTGAACCAGCTCTACTAAAGCCTAAAGGGTATTCTAGGCTTCATGATACATTCCTTCCCATCTTAGCAAATAACCGTTTTGTTCAGGTTAAAAAAAAAAACAACAAAAAAGCCACATGTATCTCATCTTGTTTTGACATTATATATTATTGTCATCATCATAAGTAAGAGATAGAAAGAGAAATACAAGGAAAGATTAATCACCAGGAGGATTCAGCTTCAGCAGGAGAAAGAGGAAAGTGGAAATCCCAAAAATGTTACCTTGAGATGAGATCCACATGCAATTGCCTGGAAAAATTAAGGTATATAAATTCATGATTCATCTTTCAGTATTGGTTCGACCAACAAATGGATGATAAACCAATTAGTGGCAAAATATTGAAGTCATTAATTTTTCTTACCTAAGAAATAATCACCTGGATTTGGGGCAATAAAAATGGATTAAACCTTAAATATTATCCCTAATTCATTTTGGTTATTTTAGAGAAATGCTCCTATTTTTTGAGGTGATTTATTTTGTACTTAGATACCACTAGAATGGTCGAATGAATTATTTTGCAGAAAATATAGCGGTTAACCGTTGGTTTCCCAGTAACCACACAAAAGGCACAATAGAAAGAAAGATTAAATAGCATTGCTCTATTAAAATATGAGCAATATATATAAAGAGAAATATAAACCCATCTTTGAAATCCTTTTAGTATGTTTCTTGTCTTGCTTAGAGAGAGAGAGAGAGAGAGAGAGATGAATCTATCAAATGTGATTAGAAATAATTTGACTTTAACCTCAACATTTTAGTAATTTTTCAAGATTTATTAAATACGGGCTAAATTTTATCTAATGTGGATCACGCGAAGCTCATACTTAATTTACACATTTTGGTTGTCGATGTGATGTCCAAAACAATTGTTTCTATTGTCTAACTGTCTAAGTATGCTTGACAGTCATTCATCCATCATCCTACACAAGAACTAATTGTGTGATAAACATGGCTTCTTAAAATTTGTTAATTTGAACTACAAAAATCCGTTTACCAACATAATAATTCTTATAACTTATAAATTAAAAAAAAACAAAAGAAAAAAAGAAAATTTGTAAGGAGTCATCCAAAAGTAGTTGTATTGCAAGAGCAAAATTGACTCTCTTGGGTTTCCACCACATTAATACAAACTTCGCAAATCTTAAGGAAAGCACAAAGCAAAAGGTTGTATTGATACGAGGATTGCTTTCACTTCCCACCATCACTGTATCTATTCATGCATCGCCCTATAATAAATAAATAAACTTTAAAAATACATTTTTAGGGACATAGACATGATGAGTAATCACATTCATGTGCTTACGACGCGTCGATTGCACGTGCAGCTCGATCATCACTTTGCATCCATCATACGATATATCACATTAATGTCGGTTTGTGTTGCGTAAAATTTATCTGATACCAAGTTCAACCTACAAATATATTGTTAAGGAATATGAGTTTTATTCTTGATTCATCGGTTAGTTCCTTATGTAACCAATCTCGTAATGTGGCTGAATGAGAATGTGACGTGATTCAGTAGTCGGTAGACTACACACGTTGATTTTTTATGACACAAATTAATTTATTTACACATTCGTTATTCTAACTATCTAGACCCGTTTTTCTTAAAAAAGAACTTCTAGACGTAGTCAAACATCTTAGGTCGATTTTGATCACCTAGCTACAATGAATACGCATCTACAATTTTTGAAATTCTAAAACTCGCTGAATGCATATCTTTCATACAGCCATGGTGAGGTAGTATATACTCATCGTGAATACTTGATCGAATCAACATATTATGATAAATAAAATTGCTAATCTACATGGTGTGCATGATACACTCATAAAAACCTACGTAACATACATGCATTTATAAACTTACACATAGTTAGGAGTACGTACTCATGACTAATTAACAACGCAGATATGAGTTTAAGAGTCTCAAAATAGAGTCTAAGAATCTATGTGTGTTTTCTCATTAGCGTAGGGTACTATATAGCAGAGTATTCCTGAAATACCTAAATTTTTTCCCGATCGAAAGTGCTTGGAATTTTTTTGCGTTTAATAATAATAAACTTAGCCATATGTACTCCTTCAAAAATATAAACAAAAAAGAAGTCAAATGTACTATCTATTTCCGTGTTTGGCTAGCATCTAGATTATTTTTTTGAATTATAATCTATCACACAGTATCATTTCATTAGTTTCATATTTTTCAAAAAGTCAAAAAATAAAAATCAAGTCACAATTTTTTTACATTTTACAAAAAACAATCAATAAAATGATGTTACATAATATATTATAATCCAACTCATTCGCATAGTTCTTTAAAAACTCAAATATACAGAAGGTATCCTCGTTGGCGTGCTAGCTGGAAGCTCACACTAGTAATTTTATATATTTTTGGATTTGAAAAGACTAAAATACCCTCAGCCGAAATTCATTACTTTTTATCCCAGTTGGCATTTGCTCTTTTTTTTTTTGTCGCTGGACTCCTTAACCAATTCCATTCGATGGATCCACCGCCAACTCTGCCGCTGCATCCCGCCACCATTACGCCGCTCAATTCCACCGCCGCTAGCGCCACCACCAGCCATCCTGACTCCGCTAGTTCATCCCCACGCTCCCGCCCTGACACTTGGGATGAGCCACTCCCACCCGTCCCCGGCGCCAAGCTCCGCCTCATGTGCAGCTATGGCGGCCACATCATCCCCCGCCCCCACGACAAGTCCCTCTGCTATGTCGGAGGAGACACCCGCATTGTGGTGGTCGACCGCCGCTCCTCTCTGCAGGATTTCCTCTCCCGCCTCTCGCATTCCCTCCTCAATGGCCGCCAGTTTACTCTGAAGTACCAAGTCCCGAATGAAGAACTCGATTCTCTTATCTCCGTCTCCACTGATGAAGACTTGGAGAATTTGATCGAAGAATATGACCGCACCACCGCTGCCTCGCCGTTGAAACCTTCCCGGCTCCGCCTCTTCCTCTTCACCGGCACGCCGGAAACCGCCACTTCGATGGGTTCTCTACTCGACGACGCGAAATCGGAGACTTGGTTCGTCGATGCATTGAATGGTGCTGGATTGCTTCCTAGAGGGCTATCTGATTCTGCCACCATAGATAACTTGTTGGAACTTGACGGGATTCAAAAGAGAGATTCTTCTGCAAATCTCGAGGCCCCGAACGACAATCTAGGGGTTAACAAACAGGTGCATTCGAATTTGCCCGATTCTCCCATGGTTGACACCAGTTCCTCGTTCGGATCGAGTTCCTTGTCCCCGTCTATGTCAAATCTGCCTCCAATTAAAGTTAGAATCGAAAATGGGAACGCGAGATTCCATGATCAGATGGTTGGGTTGGATGAACAATTTTCGCATGTGAGTATTGCAGCTTCAAATGCACTACCGCCAACTCAGTCAGTTGTCTAGTGGCGCAGCCACCCTGTCATTGGTGGCTGGGACAAACACCACCGCTATCACCGGTGAACATCTGGGCCGGGTAATTTCGGATGATGAGAGGTCAGATCAAGGGGCACCAACTGGGTTCCGGAAGCCGCCATTGCCCCTGCAGCCGGTGCAGCGGAAAGATTGTGGATGTTTACAACTTACCATCACCGGATTCGAAGCATGCTGGAGGTAACAGCTTGCCGTCACCGGACTCTGTTGCAAGGTACCTAACTCAAGACCAAATCTTTCAGTTTATTTTGCCTTATCAATTGGTTAAGTTAATGATGAATATGGAATCATATTAGGTTGTATCTCTTATTTAATGGAAAATGTGTTAAATTGTTACTCTAAAATGTATAACCAATCAAATGGATCCTGATCTCATTGAATTCGATCGATCATCAAATCTTGATGAAGTGGTACAATGTGAAGGGAATGAGAGTAGTCGGATGGGAGACATGGTGGGCAAAAGGGGGAGGGAGGGGCAACGGCATGGGAAAGGAGGGAGGGGTCATCTAGGGAGAAAAGAGAAAGGGGCCAGGCGTTTCGTGTTAGCCGCTAGGAATCCTAGAAAGTGTTTGGCTAGGTTGTTTATAATCAATTTTTATTATAATCGGCCACACGACATCATTTCATTGGTTTTATTTTTTTAAAAAAGTCAAAAAGTAAAAGTCAAGCAGCAGTTTTTAACTTTTCACATAAAACAATCAATAAAATAATACTACGTAGTTGTTTATAAACCAATTTATAAACAATCATTTTGCCAAGATTAGTCGGGATTTAGGGTTGAGATGAGAGGATGTAGTGAAGGAGTTGAGAATGAATATACCAGGATTTTTACAAAAATGTAAGCTTTGTTGCAATAGTTTGTATAATGGGATGAATTTCTTGATAGAAAGGAAAGCTTAAGAGCATCCATTGTAGATATGTTAAATGACACATGTACAAGTTAATTTTAAAACTATCATATTTGGACATGTTAAACATAAAAATGTCACCTCACATGTTAAATGGGTTGCTATGTTTTATGAAAGTTAACATATGACTGGAAAAGACTCTTTTAACAATGCCACTAATACATCCAATGGAGCATTAATTTTGACATGTAACTAGCATATACTCCTAACGCTTCTATTTAACACTTCCAATGTAGATGCTTTCAATAGGGATGGGAAAATTCGTCTAGTTCCGAAGTGGCTTGTTGGGGAATTGGGTTATGGGCGGCGTAACGTGATCCTCGGTTATTGTTCATTTTTCTTTTTTGTTATGAATTAAATTTTATTTGCTGTGCCAAAATCTCGCCAGCATAGGGAACGGGAAGGGCCAGCCCTATCCCGTTCCATTACCAACCCGTGATTGAAACTGTTTTTGCTTTCCTTTTAAAAAAAAAAATGGGGCCATGGGTTTTGGATTTTGGTGAGTTAAGTCCCCAATCAATTTACAATGGCCTTTAAGATCTCTAGAGTTTTGTTTCTACTGCACATTGATAATCACTGGATGGAAACATATCATAATCGCATGCTTTGCACACGATGGGATTTCACACCTTCTTTCACTATTTTTGAGGGTATTGTAGAGTGTTTAACATGAATAGTCCTTGACAAGGTCTCATGTGCAAAGCATACAACTTTTTGGTGGAAAAATTTGATGGTTTCTGATGACCAACCAATGTGAAAGTTTGAGCATCTAAATGCCTGAACTGAAAACTTTGTCTGAGATCATTGTAATTGTTAGTTTGTGAAGATTTGGGGTGTGACTTCAAATTATCCGATTTTGATTGTAAATTATAATTTTGTAATTCAATTAATTGATTTTTTGCAGTGACAGTAGCATTGCATCTGCTCCATCCCTCTCTAAGCATCATATAGTTTACCAGGATGCAACTCAAATTGCTAGCCTGGAAAACCGAGCATCGGCCCTAGTGACTGATCATAACATTACCACTCAGGATCAAACACATCAGATTCCCGCCCAGCAACATCAGAGTCAGCAACAATTTATCCACCCTGGCACACATTATATCCCACATCCGGCTGCGACTCCATTGCCTTTGTCATCGTACTATCCAATGTATTTGCCCCAAGCACAGCAGCCCCTTCAAACCGATCCTCAGTATCCCATGTACTTCTTGCCTGTTGCTCAATCTCAGCCGTACAACATGAGTACGGCCTTACCTCCCAACATTGCTGATTCTACCGTTGTTGCCTCAAGTCGACCATTGACACCTCCTGTCAATCCTATGGCTCCCTCTGCTGCAACTTACACTGAAACCATCCCGTCCACCTATACAACATCGGCAGCAACTACCATTCCAAAACCTGAAATGGGTTTGAATATTTATAGAACAGCAGCCACAGGTGGTCCGGTGGTGGTCCAGCTCCCGTCCCATCAACTTCATCATCAGTACATTGACCTTACTCAAATTCCAACTCCATCCCAGTCCACTGTTACTGCCTCTTCCGCGACTCCTAGTTACGGGTCCGAATATTCTCAGCCGACAAATGACCAGGTATACTATTCTCAACACCCGACGCCTTCTCAATACCACACTATGACCCCGGCTGCTGCAGTAATATTATCACAGGTCCCGACTCAGGTGCCAACAGACAATATAGCAAATCAAGTCGGATCCTAGTGACAGAAACTGGCTCTATCAAGTAATTTTCGAGGTGCTCAGGGATGCCTATACGCGATTAGCAACAAGAGAAATGTGTGTACGCGTTACTCTTTTCATTCTCATTTTGTCTAAAGTTGGATTAAGTATTATAAACAGTGTGGGCTTTGTAATTTACTTGTGTAATGGTATTATTATTATTATGGAATAAAAAAAATGAAAATAAAAATAAAAACTTTTTCATTTCAATTTTTGGTTTTCAACTAATTGACTTGGGACATATTGAATGTAAATGTAAATTCTTAACACGTTGATAAAAGCCCCCATTTACTAAAAATGATTTCTTACCATATGTCTGGCATGCACCATATAATGAGAGATTATTGACATTCGTTGTGAGATCTTAAGCCGCTTCTGTTTAAGAATGATAATTTTACACACGAAACCAGGTAATCGTGGGTACCCACCCCGAACCCGATACCCGCCATGTTAAATAATGGGACGGGTATGGGGTGAAACTCTCCGACCCTAACTCTTACCCACCCCGACCCGTCCAACCCGTTAACATTTTTTTTAATTATTAAAAAAAAAAGAATTTTGGTATAGAAGAAGAGCCCGTGAGGATTCAAACTCAAATTAAATAAATGTGCCTTGACCACTTTGCCCAATTTTGTTTATGTTAAATTTTTAGTTAACTTTAGTACATAATTCAAAATTTGAGTTTTTTTAAAATAACTTTAAATTTGATATGCCATGTCACGTGTGTGGTTGAATGTTTGAATTTTAAAGTGTTTTTGAATGATATTAATAATTTGGGCTTGATGGATGATTTTTCATATAGTTTTCATTTTTTTTTAATTTTTTTTTTGTATTTTCTTAATGAGACGGGTAACGAGTTTTTTTCTTGTACCCGCCCTATACCCAATTGAATCAAATAGGGGCAGATATGGGGACGGGAGTTTTCTTAACAGGCGGAGGCGCGGGGGCGCCCCGAACCCACCCGTTGCCATTCCTACTTTTGGTACAATTGAATATTCACAGCGCCTATCATTATATATTTCTAGTGAGATGATAACCTCTCGAAAACAATACAAGGTTTGGCCAAATGTTCCCTGACCTTTACCCTCTCCGTCAAGGTTAGTTTGCATAAAACAGGGCTAACGAACATGATCCTTTCCAAAGAAAGTACACCAAATGACATTTAAATTTTGAAAGAAGTCAAGAGCACATGCCACGTCAACCCCGTTCATTTTTCCGTGGATTTTTTTTTAAAATTAGAAATTGGTCATATCAGATTATTATTAGGTCAATTATATTCACACTACACATTTTTATATCTACTCCAAAATTTAATTGAAATGACAGTCCTTAATATATAAGCATTTTTATAGTTTACATTTCTAATATTTTTGTTTTATATTTTTTATCATCAATTTTTCATTTATGCTAGTATTGATGGGTTCTTTTGAAAATTTAAATTTGCCTACTTTTAAATAAAGAAATAATTTGTAGCGTTTTTTTTATTTTTTTCCTATTTTTCTTATATAACATACAATGAGAAAATAAAAATTTTACACTATTTTAACATATTGTTTGAAATAAAATTTATGTCTAAAATAAAAAATGTGATAATCGGTTAAAAATTGGAAAAGAAAAATGCGATGAAAAGATTACGAATATAAATATTATAATTTTAAAATATTAAGGACTTTCAATACAATTAATATGTAGTGTGGTTAGTAAAAAATGTATAAAGTGTTTGACAATTTTCGGGGATTATAATCTGTGACGTGACATTATTTTATTGGTTGTTTTTGTAAAAAGTAAACAATTGCGGCTTGACTTTTACTTTTTAACTTTTTGAAAAAAGTGAAACCAATGAAATGATGTCGTGTGGCAGATTATAATCTAGATTATAATTTGATAATCCAACTAAATACTTTGATAGTGTCAATATAATTACCCTTATTGTTAATATATATTCTATTCTATAGTATTCATAAAATGCTAATTACTTTTTTGCCATTTATTTCCACTCGATTTTTTTCTTGTCTTTGAATAAAAACAAAAACCTCAAATTGTGCTTAGACATCGTGGTTCACGTGCTAAATTATAGCTCAATAAGTGGCCAAAATCCGTCTAAAAGGACCAATAGCACTTCAAACATGTTGGAGATCAATTTTCAATCTAATTGGTAATTTCTTATTAGATATATTAAATAAAGAGAATATTTACATGTATTTATGATTATTTTCTTATCTTTAAATGTAGAAATATCAATCTCGCTAAGCACTACTCAAAAGGAATTTCACGTGGAAAAACTAATTTTCAGTAGATATAAAGGTTGGGGACTGTTGTGTCAAGAAAAAAATATTGGGGACAATTTTCTCACGAGGAGACAATATTAGGGGGACCATTCGAGCAAAATCCACTGCTTATCCCCCAATGATCTCTGAAAGCGTGATTTTTTTTCTTGATTTTTGGTCACCACACCGTCTTGAAGCCCGGATTCTGGCCCTGGATAATGTTATTATTTTCGTAATCAAGTGGAATTTTTTTTTTCTTTTTACATTTTTTTAGTTGGAGCTCTGGATTCTCGATGGTGAAGTTACTTACTAGTACAAGGAAACCCAAGGACTGCTCTGACCCATGTATGATGTACCCCCCTGTAGATTAGCATCTTCACTTTCAGCTTCAGCTTGCCTGTCATGGCGTCCATTTTCCACTCTTCACTCCCTCTGAGTCCTTATAATCGACCCCGTCTCCCGATTTCGAGGTAAGTATGCTCCAAATGGACCCAGATAATTTAATGGGTAATTGTTTTGTAATGGGATTCTGTTAATTGTATGGTGTTTTTGTACAGGAATGTTAGGATCAGAAACTGTGTTTCTCTTGACGCTTCCGACGCTTCCTCCACCGCCTCCTCCGCCGGAACTGACAGCCTGCGGGTTGTAGTTGCTGCTGGGGGCACCGGCAGTCACATTTACCCCGCTGTGGCTATAGCTGACGCGCTCAAATCACTGAATCCCGAAACCCAATTTCTCTTTGTTGGTACACCTAAAGGAATGGAGGCCAAGGCCGTGCCACGTTCAGGCTACCCTTTTACCGCAGTCCCTGCCGCCCGATTGACCCGCCCCTTATTATCCCTTAACAACCTTTTTGTCCTCCCCTGGACAGTCACGAAATCCACATTTAAATGCTTCAAAATTCTTCAAGATTTTGATCCTGACGTTGTCATTGGCACTGGTGGCTTTGTTTCATTCCCAACCTGCCTTGCTGCAGCCATTAAAGGTGTTAAGCTCGTAATCCAAGAGCAAAATTCTTTTCCTGGCATTGCAAATTGGATTCTTTCTCTATTTGCTGATAAAGTATTCGTTGCATATGATTCCACTGTGAAGTCTTTTCCAAAAAAGAGCACTTGCGTGGTGTGTGGGAATCCAGTGAGATTGTCATTGATGAAGCCAGTGTCTAGGACAGAGGCAAGGCAGCATTTTTTCCCAAACGTAGCTGCAAAAGAGGGCTTGGGGGAATCGGTGGGCGTGGGCGTGGGGGAGGGGGAGGGGAAGGTAGTGTTGGTTCTTGGAGGGACTTTAGGCGCCCGTCCTATTAATTTTGCAGTGCTGAATTCTTGTTATCAGATGCTAGACGAGCAGGAGGACTTGTTTATTATTTGGCAGACTGGCATGGAAGATTTTTCAGAGATGGAGAGCCTGGCACAGAAACATCCTCGAGTAGTCCTTTCTGCGTGAGTAGTGAATAACTTTGGTCTGGAGGCAATTATTTCCTCATTTTTCATTCTTCAGCTGTTAGATGAGTTTGATTTAAGATTGTTTAAAAGAGAGTTATGTAAAACTACTGCCTTAAAAATATTCTCCACAATGTTATTGCCTTTAAGGCTTATCTACCGCGAGAAAGAGTAAACGCAGCAATAAGTTGCAAAATTTGTTTAATCACTAGTATGTAAATGAATATATGCAACTTTTCACTATATATTGGAGATATATGTCTTTTCTAGTTTCAGATCTGATCTAGTTGTGATGAAGGTTCCTGCATGCTTTGGACTTGGCATATGCAGCAGCTGATCTTGTTGTTTCAAGAGCCGGGGCAATGACCTGTTATGAGATTTTGGCCACTGGAAAACCTTGTATTTTGGTATTGAGCTATTTGCATTTTCTGTTTGTGACTTTTCTCAAAGCATTGTACCTCATACCAAGAGATGCTGCTTTTAAATTTGACAACATTTCATGCTGCTGAAAAGGATATTAACAGGAAACGCACAGAGGCTGTCAATTCCTTACCCTTTGGTTTCCAATTTGTTTGAATTTGACTTTGAGAAGGGACCCCCCCCGGGCCGGGGGGTGGGGTGGGTACTGATTTTTACTATTTTTCATTAACAATTATGCAGTTTGTTATCCAACTATAATGCATGTTCTCATATTCCAGTTCCAAATTAAGTTCCTGTTGATTATGTATAAATTCAGTGAGACATGAAGACATTTGTGCTTGTACGTTTCTTTATCTCTACCTAAGATACTGACATCTATTGCACCCCCATTCTCCATACTGAGTGTGTGAACCATATATAAGGGTGTGGTTGCTAGAACAATGTCCGATGAGCATATTTAGCAGTTTGATAAGTTAATCACCACTTCTAAAGGAAAGTTATACATGCATCAATTCCTAAAAAATTATAAATTATATTTCAAATTGTAGAGTTATTATGAATTTGACCATTTATAGTGATTTAACTTCTTTTGCAATGATACAGATACCATCTCCATATGCTGATGAGGGCCATCAAGTTCGAAACGCCTCTCTAATGGCCGATTTGGCTGGTTCTAGGGTTATAATGGAAGATGAACTTGGCTCAACAACTCTTAAAGCTGCTATTGAAGAAATTTTAGGTATAAGAACTTTACCAACTTTTTAAATAGTGCTCTAATATAGGCTGTTTTAGCCTTTGATTATGATTTAAATATATAGATTCTATTAGTCTTTGTTTGCATTGGTTTACTTGTGTTCTGATGGTTTCGTTCATTTTTTTCAGATTTGGGAATTCGAGTTCTATGTACATTCACTTCCTTTTCAAGGCTTTCATGCAATTAGAGTTCATAATTTTCTTCCATGGTCAAAAGAAAATTTTACATTTTATATCTTCTGCTGTTCTGATTTTGAATCTGCGTTTCAAGATGAAGCTAGGTCTAAGTTTTCACTGACTTCTCAAATATGCCTTAAACTGTTCCATGCAAAAGTATTATAGTCGAATATTTGGCTCTGGGATTAACCTTTTTCCAGCTAATTTATTTTATTTAAAGAATTCTTTTATATATCGTGTTGCTATTAGAGGACTTAAAACTTAGCTACTAAAGTATTATAGTCAACAGGGTAATCTCCTAGGCTGCCCAGATACACAGCAGAAATTTTTAGCTATTTCCTTGAAACCTTCTGGTGGCTGGTTTTAGGAATGGCCATTAGGCATTATAGGCTGTAAGATGTTCCGATCTTGAAGGCATTTTTGGGGCCTGAATTGGCATCTTTGTGGCATGAAATTGTTCTGTATCTGGAAAGGTGCCTTTTCTTCAAAAGGCAGTAGCCGTTTTTGCTCATAAGTGAGCCAGTGTTGGCCTGAAGGCTAAAGGAGAGGGTGGATGGAATAAGATCGGAATTTCTTTTATTATCGAATATTTTGTTAATTGAAAATTCTTGTGTTTTCCTTGCCTATGAGTAAGGGGTCCGTTTGGCATACCAGGGAGTTCGATTATGACTGGTTATTTGCAAATTGTGCAGATGTGGCGCAACATGAAATGTGGCAATTTTTTGTTGCGCCACGTCTTAAATGTGAAAAAATGAGACTAATTATAGTCAAACTCCACCATAACTGGTTGCCAAAAGGAACCTAAATCTTGAATGCAAATTATCACTTTTCACTTCATATGGTGGTCGCATTACATATGCACCGCTTCTTTTAGAAAGCGGGTTGGTTTCTGCAGATGATCTTTCTGAATATTGTAAATCAATACAAGAATCAAACTTCTAACATCAAGCTTGTGTTAGGTTTTTAGTATTGAACAGTATAATGAACAAGGGTTTAGCTTGAGAAAGAATTAATACTTGTATAACTGCATTAGTATTTTATTTCATATTGATATTAACGCTGATGGACACATTCATGAATTGTTTCAGATCATCAGTTGAACGTAATTACCGAAGAATGTGTTGAGATGGTTTAGGTGCATTTATAAAAAAGGCCTAACTTAAGACAGCTGTTAGAAAAATTACAGAACTAGTATTTGTGGAAAACCTCGATGGTTGAATTAAAATCATAGAGACCAAGGTGATTTAAAGAGAGTGTGAGAGTTTGCTTATTAACTTCACAGATATTGGTTGATAGAGTCAACTGGAAATGAAGGGATCCATGTAAAACTGGGGGCTGACTGTGGGATGGTTTTGAATTGAGTTTATGGTTGCAATATGGGGTTAAAAATCTCCACAGAAGATATTACGTTCTTGAACCTGGATGGGGGAAAGATATTTTCAATTCTTGGCAAACTTATTAGTTGGAAGGGGTATTAATTTTCTCCATGGAGAGTGTGTTTGGTGAATCACACTGGGTTGGAGAAGGCAGCAACAAAGAAGGAAGACAAAATCTTATCATTATACTGTGAAGCCCTATCTAATAGTGCGCACCAAACGTCTCATGTATTCTAGAAGTTATTCTGATAATATTGATTGTTGCAGGACTAACAATGTCTGGGTTTGGTAACTGGAATTCTATTAGGTCAATATAGGTCTGTTTCTCTGGTAAACTCTTTGACTGCAGTAGATTTTTCTTATCCTTTACCCATATTTTTTCTTTCCTTGTTCTAGGATTTCCAATGTAAAACTAAATCTATGTATTCTTTACTTGTGTTGCATATTTTTGGTTCATACATATTATTATGACAACTATGTCATGATCCTTGACAGAGAACCAGACTCTTATGGTCAAGATGTCCAGGAAGGCTTTGAGTGTAGCAAAACCAAATGCCGCCACTGAGATAGCTCAAGACATCATCTCTCTTGTCAAATTATCAACAAAAAGTTAGGTTTGCACCGAAAAAGGATTTTAAAGAAATTTGTTTGCAACTGTGAGTATCAGCCATTGCTGAGTTGGTCACTGCATTTTTCTTTCCCTCTTAATCTAGCGAGACACATTTGACGGGTTGGATCGGATTGCACTTGATAGGACTGGAGAAGAAAAGAGTTTATATGTATATTTTCTTGTTCAGTAGGGTTGTGTTGATAACTGAAAATAAAATAACGAATGGAGGTTGGTAAAAGGTTAACTGTATCAGTATCAGAAAAGGTTTCAGAAATACACTGTATCCCATGTACATGATGAAAATTATGTACCAGAATCAGAGTATTATTGTATAGTTCTTCACTTTTTTTTCATGTTTTTGTCCTGTAAATCTTTCATTAAATTACAAACCTTATAAGCAGCCCCCCCAAAAAAAAGGAAAAAAAATAATAATTCACTGATGGTTGCCTAAATGGTGTTCCAAGAAGCATGTCTGTACCTGAGATGTGTGCTTTACGTTTCTTGTCTTGTTATTCGTTCGTTGCGCTTTATTGTGCCTAAACATGCACTGTTGGGCTATTGACATTTTTAAGATTCATTACTGTAAACAAAAAGGTTTCGATCAGACCAGTAAAAATTGGTGCTTACTGTAGTAATAAAAATGCTTTGATGTCAGGACAGAAGCATAAATTTTGGTAGGGTTGGGCCGTCTGGCTTCATGGTAACAGATGTTTAAGGGACCATAATAATTTAGGTCAGAAGCAAAAACAATTCCGTTTGAAACAAGCAAAGATCACATTACTTCCGAGTTGCTTCAATTCCAATCTCAACTAAACAAAGCACGTGCTTTGAATAATTACTGATTCTTATTGCTTGGATTCAATGCAATATATCAATTGCATGTAAAGGAATAATCTTTTTTCAGTTATTATACCGTTAATCAAGGGAAAGAATTGGAGCTTTTCGGTTCGGATCGAAAATGAATATCGCTATTCCTCGCTCGAATTTTCAGCCATGGGTTGTTATCCGAAATGCAGGCATGGTCGGAAAACGCTACCAGATCCGCCCGGGAGTGCGTGTGCAGGCAGTGACAGGAAGTCGAGTCTCCGATAAGCCCGCCATTTGCACGGAGATCGGAAGATTCACCTCGTGCATGTGCCAAACTCCGATTGGCGTCTGGCTCTCTGGCGCTACACGCCCTCTCCTCTGGTCACGGGTTCTCATATATTTCGCTTGATACAACTGATTTTCTCTGATAATTCAAATGTGTTAAGATGGAATTTGGGTAAAATTTTTGGTTACAGGGGAGGAGGAGGAATTATCCCCTGTTACTACTCTCTGGCGTTGGTACAAACGCAATTGGATATGATCTAGCTCCTGATGTAAGTTTCTCTGGCAATTCATTTCCCTTTTTTGGGGAGACAGGAAATGATCAGTCATTTTCATCTTTGTAGTCTTCTTTTGCACGGTACATGTGTAACGAGGGATTCGATACCTGGATTCTTGAAGTTCGAGGTGCTGGATTGAGCGCTGAGCACAATTTACAGCAGACTAAGAAGCCAGTGAATACAAACTACTACCAGACGAACAGAAAAAGCTCCATGGCATCACAATTTGTTGGTCTGCAAGAGCGCTTTTCGACGAGCATAGAAGATTTTCAGAAACAGATTGATATTGTGTTGAAGTATAACTGGGATTTTGATCACTATCTGCAAGAGATGTGCCTGCAGCGGTGAGGTAACCTCTGTACACTACCAGTTTAAACTGAACTTTTTTCCTGACAGAAGAATATTTGCCTGTGGATGTAGATGGAATACATAAGGACCCATTTTCGACCGGTTGATGGCAAGTTGCTCGCCATCGGCCACTCCATGGGAGGAATCCTGCTATATGCAATGCTCTCGCGAAATGGTGTGCTTTTATCTTGGCTCGCGGGGGGGGGGGGGGGGGGGGGGGGGGGGGGGGGGGGGGGGGGGGGGGGGGGGGGGGGGGGGGGGGGGGGGGGGGGGGGGGGGGGG
>CAVNYN010287084.1:17679-30667 GCA_963692815.1 Nyctanthes arbor-tristis
CCCCCCCCCCCCCCAAAAAAAAAAAAAAACCTTTTTCTTAATTTCATATGATTGGTGGCCTCACCGATGCTCACTGTTTCTATCAGGTCACAGAGGAAAGAATGCTGGGCTTGCAGCAGTGGTTACATTGGGGGCGTCGCTCAATTACAGTACTTCGAGATCATCGTTGAGACTTCTATTACCCCTCGTAAGTGTGGATAAATCGCTTTTAGCACGTTTTGTTCGAAGGATTGGATAGCAGAGTGTGAAAGATGTTCATAGTTCATTCTGGAAAAAACAGGTAGATCCTTTGCAAGCACTGAATGTTCCTGTCATTCCACTGGGGGCATTATTCTCGGCTTTATACCCGGTTGCAGCTCGTTCTCCTTACTTGTTTTCGTGGTTGAGCTCTTCCGATCTGTTTCTGCCCAGAATATGATGGCACCTGAACTATTTGAGAAGCTTATTTTGAACAACTTCTGTAAGTATATTGGATCAGTTCACCTATTCAACATAACTCATTACACCTATTCAACATAACTCATTAAACATGTTCTTTCACTCTGGGCAATCTAGTCACCATTTTGATTTGCATTAAGAACTCTAGGCGATATAACAAGTAACGGATTTGTGGCCAGGGGTCGATTTTTCACAGATTCGGTATATATACAGGTACAATACCAGCAAAACTTCTCTTGCAGCTAGCCACAGTATTCCAGAAGGATGGACTATGTGACAGATATGGCACTTTCTTTTACAGTAACTATTTGAAGAAAATCGACGTTCCTGTTCTAGCACTTGCCGGAGACCGAGACCTCATTTGCCCTCTTGAAGCTGTATATGGTAAAATTTCATTTCAGAAGTTTGTTCTGTTATGGTGCTTTTTTTTTTTTTATAATTTTTATTATTATGATTATTATTATGGGTTCGCCTGTTTGAGTCTCTCTACTTTTTGGCTATAAATTGGAGTAGAAACATTCAAGCAGATTCCAAAGGATTTGGCTTCATTCAAAGTTCTTGGAGAGCCACTCGGTCCGCACTATGCTCACTATGATCTAGTAGGAGGTTGTCTGGTATGTCCTGATCGATGTTATATAAAAAAGTTCTAAGTTTCAGTAATCTTCCAGAAATAAATTCTAGAATCTAATGCATGCATCTCCATTAAATGCAGGCATCACTACAAGTATATCCATGCATGGTCGAATTTTTATCTCGTTATGATCAAGCTTGAACTTCTATCCGCATTATGATCAGAAACCTAATTTGCTTTTAACCATTGCAAATTTGTATTCGAATCAAGTGAACTCATATATATATATATATATATATAAAACAAAGCTGGAATCTTTAGTTTCGACTTTCAATCAAAAACCTCTGCACCCAACCAAAAAGGGAACAACTTCACTAAGCAGAATTACATTTCAAAATGCCACAAAGAATACCATTGCCATAAAGGATGAGCAAATCCATAAGAATGAGAATTAAACAGCAGAAATATATATATATATAAATGTATATATATGTGTGCGTTTGAAATGCAAGTGTTTTATGATCTAGGTTTGAGGCATAGCTGGTTTTTTGCATATGGGGCAAATATTTTTCTGCTGGAGCCACTGCTTTATGCAGTGACTGTGATAGAAGTGTCCACAGTTCAGCTTCCCTGTTTCATCATCAGTCTCGTATTCCTCCTGTGAAGAAAAATAGGAAGATATTAGAAGTTATGCGAACAATTGGATGAGAGCAAATCATCAAGAGGGCAGACGAGATACCCATGTTTTTTCCCCTAAAGTTACTTATTATTGGCCTTTTTCGTTTTTTTGCTTTCATAGAAGTAGATTTTAAGCTCAGAAACTAGAAGTTTATAGTTCCTCACCAGAAAAAAAGAACAGGATGGGGAAAATCATAAAATACTTCAGATGAATTCTGCAAGACAAACCTGACATATACTGCATTTCCTTTCTGTTTCTGTGGGCAAATTTGATGACAGATTATCCAACACGGGAACCTTGGCCCTCCTTAAACAGCAGGATATCTCGGCCTCCCTCAATCCAGTGCTGACATGCCCAATTCTTTCACCAAGGTCCAGTAATTCCTGTATGTCACACAAAAATAAGGATGTTTACAACCCCAAAGATACTCGCATGAGTTATGTCTATTAGTTCATATGAAACTTGAGTGTCCTAAAGTATCAAAAGTGAAACTGGATAAAATAGTTATATCCATGGAGTTACTGAAATACCTCATATGACATGTTATCAATGTCAAGTCTCCAATCCCAGTATCGATCAAGCCGTTCCGATCTTCCTCCCATAATCAGATTACTTTGAAGCATTACAATCTACCAACAAACATAATGAATCATCTATTAACAATATTGTTATGGTAATTGTTGCAAAACAGATGTAAAAGAGGTACTTATAAGAATCTTATGCAATATACAAAGTGGCAGTATTATTGGTCAAGTAAAAAACTTAAGATCTTTTCTCATAGCACGGGTTCAAGAATGCACAACATATCATGAACTCAGTTGACTTAATAAATAAAAAGAAACACTGAAATGCCCTTGGATTCAGAAAATAAGATAAAGAGTCCCTATGAAAACATGAAGTCAATCAAACCTCTGCAAATCCATCGCGGTAACCATGTCTAGCATGACGATGATATCTAGATCCCAAAGCTTCTACCCTACTGCGTGTCATTCCCAATGAAATGCCAGGATCACGAAATGGGACATCTTCAGAAGTGACCATTCTCCTTGTATTACATGAAGAATGCTGAAAATGAACAGATAAATACAGGTTAGTCTGTGGACAAAAAAACAAACCTTGTTATTCACTCTTCATGCAACGGCTGGTAGATCATAGATGCACAAGGTTCATAAACAGATGGCGGCCAAACATAAACCAGGTTCTTTATCCACTTTGACCCCATTTTCAAATTCCTCCGGTAAAAGGTTGGGTATTTTCTTCAACAAAACCATGGCATCTTTCTCATAATTTGATAACAATAATCTTGCAGAACAATTCACAACACCAGTAAATTGAATCTATTCTTAAAAGATTATTAACAAGGTAAGTGGCATCTTGACAGTTCAAATGACACAACTGATTGTTACTAGATCAAGATAAACAACCAAAAACAGAAAATCCAAGAAAACTATATGTATTTTCTTCTCCAAGATTAAGACAGTAATACATAAACACAGAAACACACTCTCCACTTCATTCAGATAAAACAAATGAAAAAGCCCATGAAATAAAAAATCAAGAATCAATCAATATCCAAAATGATATAATTATGGATAAAATGTAAGTATTACCTCCCTCTGACTAAGAATATTTCTGCCAACCCCATCAGCTTTGCTTCTAACAGAGACAGCAGGCCTTCTAGAAACAACACAATTTGACAACGCCGCATCTCCGGTGAGACCAATCCCCGGACCACACAATACATCAGGCAATCCCACACAACTTGATGATGGGCTATTATTATTTTTTATGTTACTTGTAACAATGGCCGGAGCAGAATTATTACCAGGTAGTTGGATGTTATTATTACTGGGGTTGATTTTATTAATTTTCACCTTTTTCTTTTTCACCTTCTTAGCATTCCAATTGGCGGATGTTCTTATAACTGCAGGGACCGATACCTTAGATGAGGCAGTGCAGCCAAATCCCCTGAACGTTACTGATGTGAAATTCTTTTTCTTGGGGGCGGGGGCGGTGGCGGTGGCCGTGGTGGGTAGGTAGATTTGGCTTCTGGGCTTCCTGCATTTTGGGTGTTCAGCCATTGTTGAGGTTTCTGCAACCACCGTAGCCATGGTGGTGCAGGCTTTAGACAGTGGGTGCAATATCTGCGCGAGTGGTTGGGAGAGAGTGATTGAGGGTCTGAATGAATTGGGCGTGAAGATTGACAAATTCTTGAAGAAGGAAGGAGAAAAGATTGATTCTTGTTGGAATTTCAAGAAAAATTTTTCTGAATTTGGAGAGGAATACTGTCACTGTGTGAAGGAATCTGGGCGGGGTGGGTTATATGGGTTATGTTCTTGACTTGTGAAGTGAGAGAAGAGAGGGAATTATCAATTCTCGAATAAATTAGTGGGAATTTGGAGAAGAGAATAAAGAGATCGGAAGATGGGTACCACTAGAACACTTCAAATACTTATTATTCTATGACCGTATGACTGTGCAATAATTTCCTAACACTTATATATGTCTATGCACTCTAACTATATATGGTATGTATACATCTAGTTACATGACTTGAGATACTGACGGCTATAAATGACACTCGTATTATGAGTGTTAGGAAATTTTCATATAATTTGATTATACTTTATATTATATATTTGTACTTAACATAAAAAGTATCAGTACTAGCTAGTGTTTTACATAGCATTATTATTATTATTATTCTTGTATATTTATGTTAACGAGTAATAATCACAAATATATAAAAAATGGGATGTGTGTAAAACATTTGGTTTTCAATTTTGTCCCTTTGTTTTTCTCTTAATTCCTACTTTGCTCACTTTTCTTTATTGCACTAATTTGTTACACTCCATAATGTTACTTACACCCATTTAGGACTCATATTAATTATATTAAACGTTTGTTAATTTCAATTTGTGTGATTAATTACATTCAATGTCTCCACTAAAATAATTCCTTGAGTTTTGACGAAATAATTAATGATACAAACAACTATTACCAAAAAGAGTTGGTGAATACATTTTTGCCAAATCATATACCACCACACATATTCTTCGTGTCCTACAACATGTACTGAACGTTTAAATTATTACTAATATATAAAATGTAGGATGTTTATAAAATATTTGGTTTCCAATTTTGTCCCTTTAATTTTCTGTTAATTCCTACTTTGCCCTCTTTTCTTTATTGCATTTATTTGTTAGACTCTATAATATTAATTACATGCTATTTAGTACTCTATGTTAATTACATTAAATATTTGTTAATTTCAATTAGTGTGGTTAATTACATTCAATGTCTCCACTAAAATAATTCCTTGAGTTTTGACAAAGCAATTGATGATAAAAATAACTATTACGAAGAAGATTTTGGGAATATATTTTTGCCAAATCATATACCGCCACACATATTTTTCGTGTCATACAACGTGCACTGCACATTTAAATGACTAATTTCTATATATTATTGATTACAAACAAATGCGACTCTAGTAATCCATAAAAATCTATTCTAATAATATATAATTTTAATTTAACTAAAACAGTTTACTTATGTGGTTCAAATTGTGTTATAATAATTAGATATTCACATTTTGGGAAGTTTTGAATTCGAATAACACATAATTCTCCCTTAATTTCCCTTATATCGTCTTTGTATTAAAAAAATAATTATTTATCATGATTAACATAGATAAGGTCTTAATTTCTTTAATTCTATAAAAAAAGTGTTCCTAATTGGTGGAATGAATTTGTGGGGGGTACTTATTCCCATTTTTGTGGGGGGTAGTTATCCCCATATTCATGCACCTTAGACCCAAAAAAATTACAGATGAGATGCTTACATTTATCAGAAATGTAGTAACTAGGTCCTTAACATATTATTTTGACAACTACAATCTTCAACTTTTTTACTTTTAAAATATAAGATTCAAATCTTTAATGAATAATTTCATCGTTACCATTTCCCTCTTTATTTAAAAAATCAAAACCTTTATTATTTTAGAAAAAAAAAAAAAAGCAAAACAAAGGGTTGATCAATCCTTACCTAAAGTTGATGTTTTAACAAGAAATCGAGTGCAATAATAGAATTGTCAACATGTAATAGTTGGGATGACGGATGCCAAAAAAAGATTTTCAACACACATGATATATTTTCAATATAGTTGGGGGACCCAGATGTAATTTTAACCAATTCTATTTTTTTAGTAAACTTTTGTCGATGAGCATATTGGTTTGGTGGGCTCTAAATTTGTCTTCTTGTATCCTGTGTGGCTGACTTATTCACAAGTAACTTTTGCTTTAATTTTTTATTTGTTTTTTAAGGTGATTAAATTAAAATAAATAAGCAGTTTAACAACTCTTCGCGCTTCGCCTTTCAAACGCTTACTTCATTATATGACACGAGATCACTTCGCAATAAAACTGCATCAACAACTACTCTAGTAGTTGTTAACTTGATGTAACCGCGTCTCATTTGGTGAGACTTGATCACCCAACTAGGTGACTACACCTCGTTAAGTGGAGATGACACATGAACAAATATGATACACTTGTTTTGCAAAAATTTCACCCCAGAAGCGAAATCATGAAATCAATCAACCATAAGAACTACATTTTTTTTTTTAACTAACCAAAAGCCAATCTTTAGAGTTTACGAGTTTGTAATAAGTAGGTATTTGAGGTATTTGTTTTAAAGAATCACTTTCTTAAATCTTCTGAAAGTTTTATAACAAAACATTATATTCTATATGACGTGTATGAATGCACGTCACGTGGGTTTTGTCACAAAACTTTTGAAAAGTTAATGAAAATTTTCCAGGCATAAAAATAGGAATTATCATGTTACCAAAACTATAATGTTTAAGAATTAAGCATATAGTGGGAAGAGGTCCGTGAACCTATACCTTTCTCCAACACTCACTAATTGATACCATGATTTGTGTCTCCATTCAATTAATTTATTTACAAATAAAAAAAAAAAAAACGATTTTCACAAACTTTGCCTTTCTTTTGCTACAAGTTTCTTTTGTTATTCAACAAATCCTCCCTTTTTAGGCATGAATGAATTCATCATCTCATTAGTAAAATGCCATTCATGATATAAGCTATAAGCATTTCCCCTAAAGGTCTTCTTCTCGGTTTAAATGCTATGAGAATTGATCATTCTCATCAAAAACGACTTTATTCTTCGTATCTATTATTTTTCTTTTCTGGTAATAAAATGTTTAGCTTGAATATTTTGTTAATCAGATAGTTATGCTCAACACAGAAATTGCACCTTGTATCATTTAACATGTAACGGATTGTAAGTGTTTCAATAACAAAACACTAATAAAAAAATTTGACGAAAATCAATCTAAAACGAGAGCGGTTCCCGTTAAGAAAACAAAAAGTTAGGTAAGCAGTTGAGCAGAAGGAAAAGGCAACAATGTTTACTTGATTCACAAGACATGATGACAGTTTTTACAGTGTAAAAATGGTTAAGAATTCAGACATTTCTCTCAAATCTCGACATCAGATCATGAGTATTTTACATGTTCAATGACTCAAACTTTCAGGCCAAATGAAAAATTATTCAAAATAAATAAATAAATATTTGCACAAATTTGATAAAAATTCATGTTTACATATGCAAATTTCATCTGGTGCTAGTAGATAAATGTAATTTAACAGAAGAATACACATGTTTGATTTCATGTTGCTGTGTCTTATTTGATTTTCTTCTCACTCACAGGTCCTCGTGGGATTTTTCCAAGAAACTCGACCTCGAACTTCTTGTACCACTTTCTCATTCGCTTGTTAAGTTTAATCGCAAAATAGTCCACGTCGTCCTCGTATTTCTCATACAGAAATGGGAGAATTTCCAAGCAGAGTAGCCCTTGATGTACAGCTCCACAAATGGAAGCCAAAGTTAGGAACAAAGTTACTTGACATTGTTACTACTCGATACGGACAAAAAAATAACGTATATCAAAATTTTACAACTTTAAATTAAATTACCGAAAAACAGAAGATTCAAGCTGCTGATAGAGCTCCCAATAACTGAGATAACCCAAAGTGTGACAATTATCTAGAAAAAATGAAAATTGAAAACTGATTATAATTAGATTGAAGAAAATTTATGGAACTCTTAATTAAGAAGTTTACTAATTTTGCATACCAAAAAGAAGAGCTTTGGGTTGTTTCCACTTGCAACAGAGAGAAGCTCTGTTAAGAAGTAATTAAATTTCTTGTGAATGGTTGATGCAATATCTATTATTGCAGACTCTTGTAATATAATATTGGGAATTCTTGGTGGTACCCTGAAATATTGAAAAAGTAATTGTCTTTAGTAATTGGGGCAGAAAAGAATGTTAAAACGAATTATTTCAACCATCATTAAGTATTACGGGACAAGAATAGACAGCAGAAAAATAAATCTAGGTATCTAGCAATAAGAAATTCATGCACCCCGGGGTATAGGTGGGGGTAGCCAGCCCGGTCCGGCTATGAAAACATTACATCACCCCTTATGGAGCTCAAACAGCCACGTGGCAGTTTGAGCTCCGTTGTGCAGCCACGTAGTAGTTTGAGCTCCGTTAGGGGTGATGTGATGTTTTCTTAGAAAATCACCAACTACCCTCCGCTGCTGCTACCCCAATATTTTACCCTTTGAAAAATTGGGGAAAAGTTTTTTCCAGTCTTTTGGCTAGGGATCGGCAATTTTCGGCTACCTTATCCATTGTTTTCTGACTATACCCTCGCACGTACCCTGTGAACCGATCCCGACGCGCCCGAGTTGCAACATTTAACATGAAGAAAGAAGTTAAAGGATTGTGGGGGTGCATGGCGTCCTTACCAGTTGAAAAAGTCAGCCATTGTGGACCAAATGAAGCTGATCAACATTATAGTGATGAAAATGTGACAAAATAAAGCGACAAAGTTGTATTCCACAACTTCAAAGAGAAACCATATTGCTGCACTTCCACATAGAATTGCAGCAGAAACTCTTGTGTCCTTCCATAACAACACATCAGCAACTGCAAAATTTGATCCAGTACTACTAACAAAAGGGCATTATTAACGAAAATTTTTTGGTCGACTAGCAATCCGTTAGAGATTTCTGATGATTAACAGGTAATATGTTTGGTACAGAGTATTAGGCTGTATAGTACAATAATAAAGGGTATAGCACCTTTTCCATCTCCCAGAACGGTACGTATTGGCCTTTCTCGACCAAATAGTCTTGTCCTTGGAGCAGAGCCATGATCAGAGTCGGATGATGATGAAGCATCCATCGATGAGTTTTACAAGCAAGCGACGACAACATGACGAATATCACTCTCTAAAGGCTTTAGATTTATACAAGGTAGCATGTTCTGAACTTCGTAGCTAAGAAAGTTGCAAAGGGATGAAGAAAGGTATGACTTGAACATGGTTTCCAAGTTAGCTTTATATGCTTGCTTTGTATCATCGGCTTATTCTATTGGTGCTTTATTTATATGGCATTTGCCTTTTGCATTGTATTCTAACTTCAATAATGGGTTGCTTTTTATCACATTTGCTGTCGTTTTTGCCTTCTCACCAATATTTTTTTACATGAAAAAAAGTATCCATTTAACTAGATAAAAATTCCATTACACACTTATCGATTGGGACTCTTTAAACTGTAATTTACTCTTCTCTTTATAGACCAAGGGGGCTTATATATTTGTAAGCACGAAATTAAAGTTGAAAAAGTAGTTAAGAAGACGTCTAAAAAATTGTAAAAGAAATGAAGTAGTAGATAAATGAAAAGATCCAACGATCTCGGATATAGGAGGACTGACTCAAGAGCACATTAAATCGGCTTTATTCATCATGAGTGGCAGAAAAGTACTACAATACAACAAAATTTATGGATTGGAAATTCTTTAACAATGACGAATTTTAAATTATAAATTTTTGTATTGTGGTAGATATATGTTTATTAGTATATGATCTAGAGGTTAAATAAATAAATAAATAAATAAATAAAAACTCTAAATTGTAATATTTTCCTAAAAGAGGTTTTTATCCGAAGAACTCATTCTTTAATATTGCAAATTCATGGATGGGCCTTCGACCTCTAAAGGTGACAAACTAGCTGCGGTTCAAGCATCGGCGTGATTCAAGTGAGGGCATGTTTTTTAACTACAAATCTATCAATAAATCAAACTCATATCAACTACACATTTTCTATAAATAATAATTTTCACATTTTCTTATAATCTCTCTCTACTTTTTCACCAAATATTTCAAAAAAAAAAATCGTTTTTCACCCAAAATGCTAAAAATTTAACTATAAAGAATGAACAGTAATTTTTATCTATGTGATCTATAAAACGGTCTCAGCCAGGTATCATCAATTAGCTATATCACTATCTTTATAATATAAATGTTATATTCAGTATGTAATATAAAAAAGTTACCATAAGTCTATAATAATAATGACCTTACTCACATAGCAAACCCTTGTACAAATTACAAATCAATATAATCGTTAGGAAAACTCATACAACATCCTACTTATAATAGTTAGGAAAACTCGTACAACATCCTACTCATATATAAGAGAGGCCTTAAATGAAACCCCATGGTCAACCATTTTTTCCTTTTCTAATTTTGAGTTCCCCCCCTCTATTTTTTTTATTTTTTTTATTTTTTCTGGTGTGCACAATAAAGATACAATCACTTCTAACATAAATCCATTTGTAAACTTTTTATTTTTTTTCCTTCTTTCCATAAAATTGGTAATATTTGTAAATAGAAAAATATATACAGTACGAATGTATTATATTCAACTTGTACAAAGTAAATAAAACATTATGTTATTATAGTATAGTAAATTATATAACAATTTTATAATATTCTATTAAATTTACGACAACACATAATTTTTTTGTCATCACTCTAGTAACATAATAAATACATATAATATAAGGTACAAAGTAAAACCATAATAAAGTTGGTATTTCTTTTTTCTTTAAAGAAAGAGGGAAAAAAGTTGTATCTTTTTGTCCGAAGTTACCAACCTTATTCAGCAACCTTTGGGAGCCAAATAAGGACATGTATGTTTTATGGAAAATCTTACCCCGATAATGAGCTGGAGAGACACTAATCATGTGTGGTTACACTAATTGCAAATAAAATAAGATATTTGGTGTAGCCATGTTTTATTCATAGCCATTAACAACTTAAAAACATTATTATAAAACATTCACCGTCAAAAGGACAAAGCTAACTTCGAGAGAAAAAATAAAAGTGCTCGAAATCACCAAAAACATAAATATAGTACAATAATACATTTGAGTGTCATTTTCAGAAAAAATAAAAAGGAACCATGTTGTAAGAAAAAAGGTTAATTTCACAAACCGTCCCCAATGTTTAAGGTTAGTATCGGGTGGGTCTATAACCTTTTTTTGGACCCGAGTCCTCAACCTTTCATTAATTCGCACAAATGATCTATTTTGATGGTTTCCGTCAACAACTTGGCGGAAATGATAATTTGATCGAGGAATTAACGGAAAAATTGATGAAAACCTTAAAAAATGACCTTTTGTGGGAATTAATGAAATGCTGGGTAGTCAGTGGGTTTGAAAAAAAAGTTAGAGGCTCAATTAATACTAACTTTTATTTTTTTTCCTTTATGTGAAGGAACCAATACTAACTTTAAAGGTTAGGGAGTAGACGTGAAATTAATCCTAAGAAAAATTGACATTATTGCAACTTAGAGATACACTACACGTCTTGGGGGAATATGCTCTTCGTCCAGCCATGGCAGCAAAGAAAGAGGAATTGGCCTTCCAATAAAAAAGGGGGAAACCTACCGGTTAAGCTAGCCCTAATTCTGATTTCTCGATTAATTTAAGCTCTCTACTGTTCAGTTATTGTCTTGAGTCTTGATTGAACCAATGGCAGCTATTTACATCCTTTCTCCCTTTCCAATTGCTTTCCAAATCCAAACAAAACTATCCAAGAAAATAGTGTCAAATTTCTTTTATGATGGGTCGATCTGGATTCTTTTCTCTGCAGGCCTCATGTCACCCTGTTCTGCTCTCTTTTCCTGTGAATCAAGTCTCCCCATCCCGGGAACTTCCGTCAAATTTCAAGAAACCCATTAAAGGAGTAGCTGCGTTAAATCTCAAGAAACCCACTAAAGGAGTAACTACAGCTTGCATGGCAGAGACACCGACTGCGCCACCGTCTAAGGTACACGACGCTCTTCCGATCTATTTGATGGAAACATTCACCATTGATGTTCACACAGCAGAAGGTAGGCCTCTGAATGTGCCTCTGATTGCATCCTTCACGATTGCTTCATCAAGGCTCGATAAAGTGGAAAATGTGGCCATTCGGATTGAATTGAAAAATGGGTCTGTGGGATGGGGAGAATCTCCAATTCTTCCACACGTGACGGCAGAGGATCAACAAACTGCGTTGGCGAAAGCGGCAGATACTTGCCAGTTTCTGAAGCAGAGTCCTGGAAAGACTTTGGGGTCGGTTTTGCGGGAGATTGAAGGGATTCTTCCCGGACATGCATTTGCTTCTGTAAGATATAAAACCCTTCAATTTTTATGAAGGTTGAAAAAGTTATTTTCTACTCGTTAGTTACTTTCTTAGTGAAATGGGTTCTGGTACAGTGTTGAAACTTATATTTTTTCCTCTGCAATTCACGTTCACATTTCAGAGCTTTATGCTATATGGCCACTTTAGGATAGCTCCAGCCTGCATCTTGTGAAGTGCTTCTTGAAAAAAAGTCAACTAAGACCAGCTTTTTACAAAACATCTTCTAAGCAGAGAAGAAAAAGCTCCAAACAGTTTCAGGACAGCTTCTGGGTCCTAAGCTGCTTTTGGCTCTGAACAAAGCAATAACAAGAATCTTTCTATTGAAAATCTTTCACATGGTTAGATGGTTTGCTTCACTAATAAACCAATGGATAAGTAACCAATGATGGATCCTCTAACTGCGGATTGCACCAAGCATTCACTATAAGAATTAAGGCTTAGTGGAAGGGTACAATTCTGGAAAACTGGATTCTAGAAGAAACTGGGTTAAGGATCTCATGTCTGTATTGAGATTAAGCTCACGAGAGCAGAAGCTATCAGGAATATTTGATAAATTTTCATCTTGTAAAACTGAAGCAGTATCTCTACTTCTCCTTGTTTCACTTTCTTCAATTAGTGGGCTGGGTGCAATTATTTATGCTTGAGGAAGCTCCCTTTGGCAATCATGTATTTTTTTGCTTCCTGCCATGAAAATACCTATTTGTGTGTTGTGGTGGTTTGTTTAGAGAACAC
>CAVNYN010287086.1:0-16108 GCA_963692815.1 Nyctanthes arbor-tristis
GGTAGAAATTGGTAGATGCGGTAAAGCTTGATATATTTTTCTTGTTGTACTTGGGGGATGGGGTTTGGCGAGTGAAAATTCTGTATGGTTGTAGCGACTTTAATCATATAGTGGAAAGCTTTGACAGTCCATTAAATTTGTCTTCGTTCTTTTATTTTCTTTGTCTCAATTAAATTCCTTAAACAACGGTTATGCGGCCGTAATCGGAGAATTTACATTAATTCCCAACATTATCAACCAAAGTGGCACGTATTATCTTTAATCCAAGCTTTTAAGTAGGCGGCAACATGTTAGATCTCTCAAAAATTATCTTTGGTTCTTATCTTTAATATCTTCATTTAAGTAGAACGTATTTTCAAAAATATTTATGCCATCAACAATTCTTCATTTTAGTGACTAATTTTAAATTGAGTAAAACTATGTGTCAAAAGGTTGCCATGACTTAAAATTCTAACCCTTAAAAAATTTTAGACGGTAATAGTATCTACTTCTTAATTTGGATTTGTTACCAAAACTCCAAACAAACTAGAATTACAACTTTGATAGTGTCATCGACTCATCGTCGCAATTGACTCACTTAAAAAAGTACTCACACAGATATATATATATTATTTGCCTAGATTAGAATTTTTTTAAAGCCATATATATATACTTATTGTATGACCTAATTATTTTATTGTATGTATTGTATTTTGTATAATAATAATAATAATAATAATAATCTTTTCAAAAATAATAATAACCAGGTAGAATGAGGATAATGGTGTATAAAAATTAAATGTTTCTATTACGAAGGATGAAGCTACCTTGTCCAACCCAACTAATCTCCATTGCCAAATAACAGTGAAAACGGCTTGAGAAGAATTCTCAACTGACCCAACTACTGTAATTAATCTCTCACCCTTCAGTTTGGATTACAGACTAATTCAAACCGGATAGAATCCTAATTACATTTTCGCGGGTCCACCTTATGAATATCCTGAGGCCCTATTGGCTATAAATATGCGCACCTGGATTTGTAGAATCATCATTCAATTCAACTAAGTTCTTCAAACACTAGAAAGAAATATCCGTCAATTGCTTCTCTGTTGCTTTCAAGATGATCTCCCAAACTTCCTTTCTCGCTGAGCCCAAACTCAACACAATGTTGTGCCAAAAGACTTGTCTTTTTGGTGATCAGATGACTTTTTCTCCTTTTAATGCACCCAGACTTACTTCTGGTGGTTTTGTTAAGCCATTGCAGATAAAGATGACAAAATCACCGGAGCTTGAGCGTCGGATTGAGAGCCCACCGGTATTTGCTCCTGCAAAATCCGCTGAAATTGATCACCCTCTCCATGCTAATGGATGGGCCGCTAAAGATACCAGCGGTGTTCTTGCTCCCTTCAAGTTCTCAAGAAGGGCCACCGGCGATAATGATGTGCAGTTTAAGGTTTTGTATTGCGGGGTTTGCCATTCGGATCTTCACATGGTGAAGAACGAATGGGGTTTCACAAATTACCCCGTTGTGCCTGGCCACGAGATTGTCGGGGTCGTCACTGAGGTTGGCTCCAATGTTCAGAAAGTTAAGGTTGGTGACAAGGTAGGAGTAGGTGTCATTGTGGGATCATGCCGGAATTGTGAATCCTGCAACAGGGATCTTGAAAATTACTGCATTACCGGCCCCACGGACACATACAACGGTAGGGATAAGGATGGTACCATTACCTGCGGTGGTTACTCTGATATCATGGTAGCCGATGAGCACTTTATCGTCCGCTGGCCGGAAAGCTTGCCCCTTTATGGTGCTCCTCTCCTATGTGCAGGGATCACAACCTACAGCCCAATCAGGCATTATGGACTCGACAAGCCTGGAATGAACATTGGTGTAGCTGGGCTCGGCGGTCTAGGGCATGTTGCCGTTAAGTTCCTCAAGGCTCTCGGGACCAGAGTTACAGTTATCAGTACATCTGCCGATAAGAAACACGAAGCAATAGAAAAGATAGGTGCTGATGCATTTTTAGTCAGCAAGAATGAAGATGAAATGGCTGCACATGCTGCAACATTTGACGGGATATTGGACTGTGTGGCTGCGGTTCATCCCATTCTGCCATTGATCAAGTTGTTGAAGGTTGATGGAAAGCTCATCTGTGTTGGTGCCCCTGACAAGCCACTGGAGCTCCCAATTTTCCCCCACATGATTACCAGGCGAAAGATGGTTGGTGGGAGCATGATCGGAGGACTGAAACAATCACAGGAGATGATTGATTTCGCAGCCAAACACAATATAATGCCAGAGGTTGAGATCATATCCATGGATTACATCAACACTGCAATGGAGCGGCTTGCTAAATCTGATGTCAGATACAGGTTTGTAATTGACATGTCGAAAAAGTAAACAGAGCAATCTGCTGCGGTCGCTTGAGAGTCTGCCCGGCTTCTTCTTCTTCTTCTTTTTTTTTAGGTAGTTAAATAAGTAGTTTTCTCGTCACAATCATTTGTGACTGTTAGAATTTCTCTTTATTTCCCCAGTTTATGAACAGTTTGTTTAAATCAGGCTTTGCTTTATATTGTCTTCCTCCCTGATTAATCTTTATTTATTTATTTTCAAATCTTCTGTTCGAGAAACTCAACTGGATCGGATAATTAGAAACAAAAAACAAAAGTTTTTATTTGAAAACCAATAAATTCTTGTGAAATTCCTGTCCAAATTCCTCTTAAAAGTATATTTTACCATGAGCAATGCATGATGATGTACATCAAGAAGAGGAACTTTTGTCCTACATTTTTGTCACGCAAAACCAATCTTTCATATCATAGTGCCAACATCCTCAATGTCGTCTCATCTTTGTTGTCCACAGTTCCCTTTCTCA
This sequence comes from Nyctanthes arbor-tristis, assembly GCA_963692815.1. NCBI lineage: Eukaryota > Viridiplantae > Streptophyta > Magnoliopsida > Lamiales > Oleaceae > Nyctanthes > Nyctanthes arbor-tristis. The sequence goes on from CAVNYN010287086.1 coordinate 2,853, forward strand.
TCATAGCTACAAACTCTTCGTAATTGATTCGCCCATCCTGTTCAATGAATGAACATGGATTTAATCATCATCATCAATAATGCAGGAATCATTCTAAAACATATCAACATTTGAAGAATAACTTACTTTATCAATATCTACATCGTCAATAACCTCATCGATTGTGGCTTCATCTCCCATTCCATATTGTTGCATAGCATGTCGAAGCTCGTCTCTGGTAATAAATCTGTTGAATAGGAAAACCTAAGGATTATTATCTCACAGAATTGCTGTTATAAAAGGTATTATTATCTGAGAGTTATAAAAATACTAACCCGCTACCATCTTTGTCGAAGTACTCAAAAGCCTTGTGCATATTCTCTTCTTTCTCCAGTCTATGTCGATGCATAGTTGCAGATCGGATGAATTCAATGTAATCTATAGCTCCATTCCTGTCAACATCGGCCTGGAAATAGGAATAACATTGTGTAACATCGCTTATTGCTATGGCGTTTAAGAATATTGTCATGAGTGGTATATTTCTCTTACGGCTTCCATTAGCTGTTGTATCTCTGCTTCAGTGAGCTTTGAGCCTAGCTTAGACAAGCCCGTTTTGAGTTCTTCCAAGGTAATTGTACCGCTTCCATCAGTGTCCATGTTGTCGAACATTTGTTTCAATCCCTTGATGTCTTCCTCTGAGAGGTTTTCTGCAATAACCTTAAGGTCCAATCCAAATTAGATATTTCAGAGTTGTATAGGTTCTTTCAAAGAATACAATACATTGTCTGAATTGAAGATGATAGAAAACAAAATCTGTATACCTTCAATGCAAGTTTCTTTAACTTGTTCATTGCTCTGAACTGTTTCATTCTGATTAGGACTGCACTATGAATAGGCTTATCTGATGCTTCACCGTCTTCCTTTAGCCACGCGTGATCTAGTTATTTGACATATAAAGGTTAGCACTAAGAAGAGTCATCTGATAATCAGAAAAATGTAATGACAGTATTGTTCAGCATACCTAGGGCATCGGCTGCACTAATCCTCCGTTTAGGATCCGTTGTCAACATTTTCCGGATGAGATCCTTTGCACTGGTCGATATAGAAGGCCAGGGTGAACTCTGAAAATCTACATAGCCATCTAAAATTGCTTCAAATATTCCTTTCTCCGTCTCTGAAGCACATTATATACCAGGTGGTGCATCATTATACTGAACAAGAAGATTCTAGAGTTCAAGAATAAACTGTGATGAACTTTACCAGCCCAGAATGGAGGAAATCCACATAAAAGTATATACAGTATGACACCTGCGCTCCATACATCTGCCTCCTTCCCATAGTTTCGCCCCAGTATTTCAGGCGCCACATAATACGCACTTCCAACGATGTCTTTGTAACGTTTCCCTGCAGATATTTATGGGGAAAAACCTTGAGCTTCAAGATCATATTGCAGCATATTTGCATAACATTATTATTTTGCTATGTATTATTATTCCCTTTGTTCAAATATGAAGGAAGATTACACTACAGTGAAATTGTTCATCTCAATTGAAATGTTTTTTCTGAATTTGACTACTTCAGTTACGAAGATATATGACACAAAGTAGCAACTACTTTTCACCATTCTGTTTGTATTGTATCCCCTCAGATTTTAGGATGCAAAGTAAAGATAAAGAATAAATAAAATAAAATAAAATTTTATTGACGTGCTTGACCTGTTACTTTCAATTGACCTGGTCTTCTTGACCTGAAGTGACATCCACCCACATATTTTCTGATAAGTTGAACAAAAACTAGTGTCCATTTGCAAACTAGTCACATCAGTGCAAAAAAGTTCATCCCTTTGTTTCAGTTTTTCCAATATTGTGAATGATATATGATTCAAAGGGTCCCAATTTTCAATCCCTCGCCACAAAATTGTAGAAAATATTAAACCAGATAATTATCAATACCGAGTAAAGGTACAAAAAGTCCATCTAATTGGTTGAATTCATATATACACATTAGTGTCACTTTCAATGAATACTTGTTCTGTGGCAGCAAACAACACATCTCATAACGAAGAAATTACAAAAGAAGGTGTAAACAGACCTGGCTCAATGAATACTGAGAGCCCGAAATCGGTGGCCTTCAACGGAGAATCCTCGTCACGACTGACGAGCAGGAAATTCTCAGGCTTAAGGTCCCTATGCATCACCCCCATGAAATGACAAACATGAACTACATTCACAATTTGCCTTCCAATTTTTGCAGCCTGTTTCTCAGAATAATTACCCTTTGCAGTAATTCTGTCAAAGAGTTCACCTCCAGAGCACAACTCCATGACTAAATGCAGATTTTTCCTGTCCTCATAAGCACCCTTGAACTCAACTATATTGGGCTGTCCAGTCAAATGCTGCAGAATCATAATCTCTCTCCTAACATCCTGAACATCTTTATCAGACACAAGTTTTCTTCTGGAGATGGATTTGCATGCATATTTATAGCCAGTTGCTTTCTCAGTGCAGAGATAGGTGATACCAAACTGCCCTCTTCCGAGTTCTTTATCAAGATCATAGAGTGCGCTTATGTCAACATAAGGCTTGCCTAAAATAGGGCCAGTGTTTGATGATGAAGGTAGTGCAGGACTGCTGCTGATTCGCGGCACGGGTTTTGTAGGAGGAACTGGTTCTGGCCGTGGCTGCGGTGGCGGCGGCTGAGGCTGCAGTCGAGTTTGTGCATGTGGTGGTGGTGGTGTGGGACGAGGTGGAGAGTCTGAGGAAATTGGGATCTCTCTAAATTTTGAGAAACAGAATCCCATTTAGAGGTCTGTAAGAAAGAGAGAGCAGAGGAATGTTAGTTTGTAGGGAATTTTGAAGATGGAACAAAGGAATGTATGCGGATTATTAGAGCATAAATGCAGGCTGGATTTGTGCTTTTGGGAGGGTTTTGTATTCTGCCTTTTAAGGTGCTTTGCTTTGGTGTTGGTTTTTATATGGTATATATATATTTACATAACCATACGTTTGCTAGCGTGTCAAAGGCAAACCGTGTTTTATACATTCAGCCATATGTATCCACAGGACAGGGTGAGCATCTTAATTCTTACCCATCCCTACTAAAACAAAAATATTTTGTCTTCACTCAGAAGTCAGAACATGGTAGGACCATGTTGACCTCGTCAATCTCAAATTTGATTAACTGAAATAATAAATGGTTTTCGTGTTTAAAGATTTATTTAAAATGAAACAAAAGTCCGAATGTTGTTATATAGAGTTCAAGGACCATTAAACCAAACTCAAACAACACTTCATTCATGAAGACATAATGAATTTAATATAAATCCTCAAACATGATGTTTTCAGCTTTACTGATACCCTGATGAATTATGTTACAAATTGACGAACATCACAATAAAAAAGCTAACAGCATTTATCGAATAGATAATAAAGGCAACATAGACAGAAACACCAAATTTGATTATCTCTCAACTTGCCACAACCGCGTAATGCCCTCAACTACAGCTTTGACACACCTGGGGTGTACCTCATAGCCACATTCGATGCACTGGTAAGCCCACCCAGACCCTTGCTCATCGCAATCGCAACATATGAACGGCCCTCCTCCATTGCCTTGGGACACCAATGCAAGTTCATGACGATGCCCTGCATGATATGCATATTTTGGCAGGTTCTGAGCCTCTTCATCTGCTTGCCTCTCCAGCCATAGTATTCTGGCTTCCGTGAATGGGTATGCATTTTCTTGGTACAGGTTTATGAGATTCCTTCCGTGCTTGGTGACAGTTTTTCCATCAGGACCCAAAATTACCAAGCTGGGAATTCCTCTGATATCAAAATGTTTGACAAGATCCTTTATGGCTGGATCACCAAAAGGCAGTGCCAGCCATGGCATTGTCTGAAAATAGGAATTGAACGTTGCTTCATCATAGTCACTTGACACAAACACAATTTCAAAGTCCTCCCCACCCTTATCAGCCTGTTCTTGTTTAATCTTTTGATAAATGGAAATCAGCTTTGTTGTAAATTTAACCCCGGGAAGGCACCATTGAGCCGAGTAAAAGAGTCCTACTGTCTTCCCTGCTAAAGAAGTGATAGGCACCTGAGAGAGAAAGCAGGGGTAGATTCTTTCATGTGATGTGGTCCAAAGAACAAGTCCAATTAGACTGAAGCTTAATTACTAAACAAAGGAAAACAAGCAATGGATCTAATACTCTGTCGAAACACGCAAAAGAAATTATCTTCCAAGAGTAAGGCACAACATAAAGGCAGCTTCTTGAAGTAGCTGAAAGCTAGTGCTCAAATATTATAACTGCACAACCAAAAGTTCTGCTTTTGCTATGACCCAAAGTGACAAAAGAAGAATAATTTCTAAAGTATAAATAATATGAATCCCAATATTTTGTGGATTACAGAAGAATGGGCTTACTTGTGGAGTGGAGTGGCCCAAGAGAAAGTCTCTTTCATGGCTGGTTAGTAGATCCTTGAGGGTCTGATTTTTGTGTGCCTCTCTCTCTTTCTCTAGCAACTCTTCTAACTTCTCTTCGTTAAATGGATATGCATGTATCCCGTAGCGATAGATAAGGTCAACACCATCTCGAATTGCTGTATCGGCTTTCTTGTTTGGTTGTAAAATACTTAGACTGGGTATCCCTTCAATATCAAACCTTCCATTCAAGGATCTCTTGGTTTCCAAATCGGAGAATGGAATTGCAAGCCAAGGCATACAAGCACGAAAATTATTGAAGGCGTCCAGATCTTCATCAGATGACACAAACACTATCTCAAAGCCAGGATAACTGTGTTTAAGTTGCTCGTAAGCATTGGCCAACACTCGGGTGAACTCTTGACAGGGAGGATACCAGTTAGCAGAAAACAATATGCCAATAACTTTGTCTTCAAGGTCAGAAATTTTCACCTGCCTCAAACACAGTGATTCAGCCATTTCAGAACAAGAAATCTATAGCCTCAAAACTCAAAAGGAGCTGCAAGACAGAGTCATTAATTGGCATCATTGGCTAAGCTTAAGCACAATCAACTGAAACTAGTGACATAGGACAAATATCTATGGGTAAAGACAAAAGAATATCCTGATTCCTGGGGAAGACAAAGACATCCAATCTTATTGCTAATATATGCACGGAGGGATCTGTAAATGTTGACTTCACTGAACGAATGCGCTGTACTAACGTGCAGGATAAAATGGAAGTGAATTATACTAATTAAAGACTTAAAGCAATAAGAACAAACAAACAACCAAATCAAGTCTGGACTCGGGAAGCGGACACATGAATCATTCTTCCTCAGATAAGTTACTACTAGATAATATGTTAAGAAATGCTAGTGCTGCGCCATTCAAATTGATTTCTGAAGGCATGAGAGTTAGATCAAGAAATATAAATGAAAGCACATTAGCCATTTGCGACTCATGATGACAAATATATGTATGTGTCGCATAATGTCCATTAGTACATATACATAAGCATAATCCATGTAGATGTGAAACTTTATTTTTCCCCCTCCATATAGATGTCAAATTTTTTTTTTTTTTTCAACTTGTAATATTTAAAAAAAAAAGAAAAAGAAAAATGATATAAATAGTTTAGTCATGCACTTCACGGCCTAGCCCTGTAATGCTGGCTGGCTATGCCACTTATCATGACTAAGAAAAGAGCCAAACTCTAAACGAAAAGAGATGATATGAAAAAAAAAAAAAAGACATGCCACCATCATTTTTATGTCAACAAAATTGCAATAGAACCTAGCAGTATTTCAAGAAAATTGCTACATACACTCAACTAAACAGATTTCATGTGCAACAATGGTGAAATTCATGGGTAGTAATCAAGTTATGTGCAAGGTAGGATATTGGGATGTTTCATTAATGTCAAGGTTTGGTATAAATATAGAGAGGTAAAAGTAGGTATACAATTTATTTATTTATTTATTTTAAAAATAGAAATGAAATGAAAGAAAAATGAGCAATGCCAAAGTGGTTAGAAATTGTGGTCTCACGAAATATGTGAATCAAAATGACTTGACCAATTTTTATTTCAAAACAAAAATAAGAATTTGACAAGGCTGAGACGTGACATAAAGGAAAGCATCTCTCTCTAAAAATTACGCGCAAATCTGTATCTCTTGTGATTATGAGACTATGACCCAAGTCCTTAATGTAGAGGATTACCCCGGCCCCACAAAAATTTGAGATGCATAATCCATTGACCCGGCCCCCAGCCCCAGCGGGCCACAGAAAAATAAATGAATAGAACTATTGTGGTAGCCGCTACACTGAGAACTTGCTCAAAAAAATGTCCTTGTTGTTCTTAAGAGTTAAAATATAATCATAATTATTGTTTGTTATCATTGGTTGCACATAGCATGCCGGCCAGGATCCAATCCTAGCTGCCATCATTTAATTTTATCTAGCCATGTCAATTTGGCTCAGAAGCTATTTGACTCATTGAGTTAGCTGCCCAGTAATGGGGAAAAAAAGGAAGAACAGTAAGCAAGCTGCCTCATGAGCCAGCTAGCATTCGTGACATTCATAGGTTTATTAGAATTGTGCATTTATGTTTTATATTATTTTGATAACAGATGAATGAATATATATATATATATGGCCTGCACTTCTAAAAGACAAAAATTTGAAATAAATGTACATCCTCCTGCTCATTCTCATTCTCATGCAGGCTTCTACACAAGGCTAATCAAGGTTGGGTGTGTGGTGTGGGAAATGATTGACCTGACCTCAATTCCATCCCCAGAAATTCATTAATTAACAACAATAATAACATGATCAAAACTGTTCATTTATAAATCTTTTTATCAAAGATTCTAGTACTAAATTGGATATCACCAAAGATGTGTCCGAATTCGTTACACCTATATATATCCACCAGCTATCAGTCAATCGGCCACAAGAGAGAACGAGAAAAGTGGGGGTTTTCTTTTTCTTCTCAATAAGCTCCATAATAAATACTCAAAATAAAACATGTTTGCTCATAATAATCACTTACAATCAGAGCTCAATTACAAAATCTTGAAATTATTTACTATATTATCAGAGTATCATTCACTCAAACTTCTTCAACTTTCTGTGTGTCTCTGTAATTTGAAAAGGGGAAAGCGAGAAAGAGAGACCTGAGTATCAGTGGGAGAAAGCAGAAAACCACGGTCTTTGGAGCCCAAAAGCGACAACAATATGGAGCCAGATGCTACCTCATCAGATTCACCATAAAAGTTCTTGAAATCATCTATATTGTGGGTGTTGAATTCTGATTCTCTCCCATCTTCCTCCTCCATACCTCTTTTCTCTCACTAATCTATTATTATGTTTTTCTCCCAGTACTCTCCCCCCCGCTGATTTCCCCCACCCTTTCTGTACACCTGTTAAGTACCAGAGCAGCAAAATTTGTTACTGTTTGTCGACTGCTTTATATTTCTTCATGACTTATGATCCCATGCATCTGCACCCAACAAATTATACAAGTAACACGTAGCATTCATGCCTTTTTCCCAACTTTGCTTTACTCAACTACGGCTCATGTGCATCATACTTGATGCTAAACCATCCCTTAAATACTGCCACCTGTATGTTGACTGTTAATATCAATTTAAGAGCTTGTTTGTTTGCCTACTCCCACTTTTGAGCTAGCTGTACATTTTTTCATCAAACGTTTAATATTATTGTCCAAAGTAGTGATTTTGACATGTCTTGAAAGATGGAAGCCCGTTTTAGTACGCATCTTGAAATTTCGGCTTCAGCTTTTGATGAAAGTTATTTTGCTCACTCATTTCTCACTTAATTGCCAAACGCATCCTTAAAAAGATAATGTAGGGTTAATGGATTCGGCGGAATGACATGAAAGAGAAATACGGGGATTGATAAGACACCCGTATGGTTTGTTTGGCAGTAATGGAGAAGGAACCCGTTATTATACGCTTATAAGCATTTTTAATCTTAATTGGGATTTACACGTGTCATGAAGTTCTCCGCTAAATTTTATATTATTATTATGTATATGTTGTTCTTAAAAAATTATTTCTTTTGCTAATTCAAAAAAGTTGAGGTTGGTCAGGCACTTTGGGGAAAAGAAGGATGGCAAGGTGTACTTTATCATACTCAAAAATACTACTACTTCTATCCCATAAAGATAATCTATTATTTTATTTTTATTTATCTCAAAAAAATAATCCACTTACTATAGTGAATATGTATTTAATATTTCTTTTCTATATATACTTCTAATTAATTATCGCTCTTCCGATCTACCTATGTATTGAAAATATTTTAAACAATTAATGATACAAAAGTATATGCTGAAAAATAAGGAAAAATTATATATTATAACCACATTATCTACTAATCCTTACTCTACTTATCGAACTATCTTTGTGAGACGGAGGTAGTATTTAACATTACACTAGAACAAGCCCTTTAATTCGTTGAAATAAATTTTAATAAATAGAAAAATTTGTCTGATATATGAGATATTTAGTGCTTAAATATTCCTACAACTTATTATTATTTCTGAATAATAATAATAATACAAAACTATAACCGCGTCCTATCTTAATTAAACAAGAAAGTAAGTTCCGTACATTGAAAGCAGTTTGATTATAATTTGTGAAAAGAGGTCGTGAAGGGTAAGGCAAGGCAAGTATCAGAGATGAAATCAGAGGTTAGCACATGAATAACAAGAACAGGGTTCAATTGGATTACATCCTCGTCGTCGAATTCCTATTATTATCTTCTGCCGCGTGTGTGGATGCCGTGTTGAAATCACCAACCATCCAACCAAACAAACAACGCTTTTGATGGGGACTTTGTGTCTAACAATTGGTGTCGTGGACGGCTTGGATTGTTAAATGTGTTTGATCTAATTTGTCTTTTTGATTTTGGGAGTGGGGACAAGGAAAACGTATCTTTTTTCGTCCTTCCTTCATTTACATAACAATGGAGTTCAATGTATCAGTTTGTTTTGTTGGAAAATTGAAATATTGATTAGTGGATATAATTAGGTCATGTAATAATTGATTAATTAATTATTAATTGGAAATTTCTGTGTCAGTTTTTATAGTTTCCATTTATTCGAGTACTAAAAATTTATTCCAACATTTGATGGTAAATAAAAAATATCATATACACACTCAAGTATCTACTTAAAATTCTTTTACAATACCCACTACCATTAATTAACTCTAACTGTATTTAAATTTTACACACCTTTACACTATTACTGTTGTCCCATTGATGAAAGAGATGTTACAATTTTAAACGCTTGACATTATATTGACGGGTAAAGATTGCACAATGTGAGCATTTGAAAATTTCTCGTAACATTAGGGTAAGTCAGTGTCAGTTTATTTCATTTCATGAAAATTATTTGAAATAATATTGATAAATATTGCTCACAGTTATATTTAAAATATATTGCTTATCATTGTACTCACAAAAAAATAAAATAAAAACATGTGGTAAAAAATATCAGCTATTAGGCACTGTATTTCATAACATTTCGCCTTATTGTGTAATCTAACTCTACCCTTTTAAACTTGGCATTTCTAGCTTCAAATCTCATCTTTTCAGTGTAATCTAATCTTTTAAACTTAGAAATATTATAATACCCTAATATATCTTAATTGAACTAAAAAATTAGTAAATAAGAAATAGATAAAAAAAATTTTAAAAATACCTTAGTTATATTAGAAATAAAAATCAACCAATGAGAACTTATGAATGACACAAGGGTGGGGTGGATCAATGGGATCGATCTAAAGTAGTATGGGCTGGACTAAACTCACAATCCATTTATTATATTTTTCATTTTTTAGAATTTTTCTAGTTTATATTACATTTCATTACTTTTAATTAAACAATGATTATAGGCGGATCAAGGCGGACACTTATGATCCAACCTACTTTGCAAGGTTGCGGATAAAAAAATACTTACGACTTCTCTATTCAAGTAGACCCTTCGAGTTGAGTTCAACTAGGAAGAGGAGTATTCTCCCCTTAAAGAGAGTACTTAGAGAGAGTACCCTCTGTGTGGCACACCTTGATTGGTGGAAATTAGAAGGCCCCTTGATTTCCATCAATTGAGGAGTGTCATAGGGAGAGTGTACTCTCCCATAGGGAGAGAGTAATACTCTCCCTAGAAATCTTGCCCTCGAGTATTTTGTGCCCTTCAAGTCTCCATCCGCATCATTTTCACCTTTGTTATGATAGCTTGATTTAGCCGCAACAATACAGAATATTTCTCTTGCACTCCATGTTTTTCCCATACTGTTAAAAATCACAAGAACTGCAGAAACAAAATTTCTTGTTTACTCGCGAAAGTTAATTTTCACAAAGCCTTGCAAATGATTGACGGGTGTACAATAATACGGCACGTGTCCTCCCGCCTTGTGGTCAACTTCCTTAACTTCCAGTGACTCACTGATATGATTTCGCCAAATTCTTCAATTATCATCTTTCCAGAGCAAAAAAGAAATTCGCAAAATCCGGAATCCGAGATTTGAAACATGGGTTTCAAAAACAGTCTCAGGTTTTTCGTGTTTATGTGTTTTCCTATGTTTCTATTTGTTTTAATTGATGCTCAGGTCTCCATCCCGCCAAAGCTAGATGGGTTCTGGTACGAAAACCGAACGGTCGACGCTAATTCGATATTCATCGAGGCATTCTTCGACCCGGTCTGCCCCGACAGCAGGGATACTTGGCCGGGTCTTAAACAAGCACTCCAGCACTATGGCTCTCGAATCACGCTCTTGGTTCACACCTTCCCTCTACCGTAAGTTTGTAAATTGGTTTCTTTGTGACTCATGTAATCGGGAAGATTGTGTATTTATGTATATTTCCTCGTTTAATATGCAGTGGATGGATTATGGATAATTATTGCATTGGTCTGAGTTTTGGGAGTATGTTTGTAATTAACTTTTTGTTACTGCAATAATTCTTGGAACCTGGGGATCTCCTATGAAATTCTGTCTATTTAATGTGTGAAATTTAAAAATCTCTGAACTATTGAGATTTGAGAGTAAGCAGTACATGTGTTAGGTCACACTATTGTATAATTGATGAACGCTGTTTAGAGAGGGCTTATTTTCTGTGTCAGAGGTCTATTTACCTTCAAATGCTAGTCGATGCAGCTGTAACTTGTGGACCTTGCACCATCCAAGCAAGGTTACAGTCTTTGCATTGCAAGCACTTCAAATACAGATAATTGAAAGTTTGATTGTAACGGCTAAAGAGTTAAGTCAAGTTGTTAAGGAATGGAAAGAAAATGCACTTCTATTCCAATGTTATAAGCTCTTGTTTGTTGATTATCATTTCCTAGAGTTGGTTTCTAAAACATATCTATTGGGTGTGCATGTTCAGCTTCCATGAGACTGGCTGATGAATTTTCTTTCTGAAATTGCAGTTACCATGACAATGCATTCATTACCTCCCGTGCATTGCACATAGTCAACAAGTTAAATACCTGTGCCACCTATGATTTATTGGAGGCATTCTTTCAGCAACAGGTGAGATTGACGTCCTAACAGGAAGGTATAGTCTGGTAGCTGAATGTATTAAGTAGTAAGGCTGTTTACTCTAGCTCTATAATGCCAAGCTGATTTAGTTATTTACCTGGCTAGCTGATTTAGTTAGTTACCTGGCTTCTATGGTGAATGCATGATCTCTCTCTGCCTTTCATGGCTTTGGTTTGATCTCCCACTCATCTCATATTCGATGAATGTGGTATGTATTGAATTTGTATGTAAAGGAATAAGAGAATGAAGGGATGTGAGAATCAAGAAGAGGAGTAAGGAAGTTGCTGTAATCATTCATATAACTATTCATGTTTATTCATTGACTACGACTTACATTTTATAGAGCAAGTACAACCCACTCACTCTAGAAATAAGGGGTAACAACTAAACAATGCAACCCACCCAGAAAAAAAGGAAAATAACAACGTTTGCTTATCCAATGAAGAATTAGCTTGGGCCTGGTCTTATTCTTTGGACTTGATCTTCCTAATTTGATGGCTTGCCTTTACCAGGCATTATGCACGTATCAGAATGTTAACAAGAATTCTTTTTTTTTTTTTTTGGGGGTGCATTCATGACTCTTTCCACAGCCATGAAACTTTTGAAATACTTGAGAAAGTAAAGAATCCTAAATACATAACTCTTGGTCCACAGATAAAATTTTAAAAAATGAAAGGAAGTGGAAATTTTAGAAGAAATGGTCAAACTTAAAATTTTGGGAAGTTTCGGGAAATGCTCTTACAATTACTTAAATGCATAGACACCATTTAGCATGTTCTAAATTTGCAATGAGGAATTCAAAAATTGTTTTAGCTAAGTTTTCTCACTATTATTTTCAGTTGTTCTCTTGAGGAATTTTTGGTATAAATCCGCAAGGGTTGGGTCGTATATTGTCCTGAGGAGTCTTTCGTGATGCTCATGTAACACTTGAATATTAATACTTTGTAGGATCACGTCCCCTTAGAATGGCACCACATGTAACTTGAAAGTGAAACATAACCCTTCTTAGCAAACATGACTATGTCCACTGGAAATAACTTTCATTAATGGATGCACCCTATCATCTTTTTAGTATATCTGTACATTATAACCCTTACACATTATTTTAATGTCCCCCAGTAATTAAGTTATTGTTGGTTTGAAGCTGAATTCTGGAGATATTTGAACAGGAAAAGTTTTATGGCAAAGCAACCATTAATATGTCCAGAGCAAATATCAGTGATCAAGTTGTAAAGTTTGTAGCTGAAGCAGTTGGAACCTCTTATTACTCTGCAATCAGATCCGGCTTCACAGACTCCAAAACAGATCACGCAACAAGAACTGCCTTCAAGGTAATATTATACATGTCGCCCTCTGTTACCTATGTTTGACAACCTCTTGACGAGTTGACATCACTCTTACCACGATAGAACTAGGACTCAATCACCCGATGAGCTTCCTCTGTGACTGTGTGTGTGTTTCAGTTAGAGGAAGAAGAGATTTATTTATTTATTTATTTTTTATTATTATTATTATTATTATTATTATTATTATTATTTTGGGGTTTGTGTTTTTTTTTGGTTTTTTTTTTTTTTGGGGGGGGGGGGGTTTGGGTGTATGAATTCTGGTACTTATTCTTTTGTGGAAATTGGAAACCCTCCTCAGGGATCTGTGTTTAGATGTTTGATTTTCTTGTCATAAAATGTTTTACAGGTTTGGGGTTCTTGATGACAGTTTTATTTTATTTTATTGTATTCACCTTGAGAA
>CAVNYN010287089.1:1297-12210 GCA_963692815.1 Nyctanthes arbor-tristis
ATGTGATTCAAGCCCAAAAAAATTAAAAATCGAGTTTTGTTATTTTTTTGAGCACGTTTCAATGTGATTCAAGTTTAATAAAACTAAACAAAGAACTTCAGTTGAGAGAGAGTTTTTGAGTGTTTTGAGTGAAATTGTAAAAGGAAAAACAAACTAATAATAAAGAGTGAATACGTTGTGACCTTAAAACGAAAAAAAAAAAATTGGTAAAAAAAAATATATATATATATGACCGGGTTGACCGAGTCGGGTTAAGCGGGTTGACCCGGGTTGGACCGAGTCAACCCGAACCCGACTTGACCCGGTCGGGTCTCCTTTACCCCCAACCCGCGGCCGACCTGATTGCTACAGTAACCCGACCCGATCTGACCCGTTTCGGGCCGACAGGGTCGGGTTCGTTGGATTATCGGATCGGATGCCCAGCCCTAATTGTAAGTAGTTCAGCATGATTTGAAGAAGTGGCGGTTAAAGTTTACTTGGTAAACCTCCATGATATAGCAGTACCACTGCAAGTAAAGAGATAGTCTATCTGAGATCTAGCTTTATGTGGATCAGACAAATATCTTACATCAGCATACCCTACTAATTTTGGTAAAGAAGAATTAGAATAGAATAATCTCATATCAAATGTTCTTCTAAGATAACGAAATATATATTTAATCCCGTTCCAACGCCTAATTATTGGAGCCGAACTATATCTTGTCAATATATTTACGGCAAATGCTATGTCTGATATTGTATTATTAGCAAGATACATGAGGGCACCGATAGCACTTAGGTATGGTACTTCAGGATAAAAAATTTCCTCATTATCTTCCCGCAGTTTAAAAGGATCTTTATTTACATCAAGAGACCGTACAATCATTGGAGTACTCAATGGATATGCTTTGTCCATGTAAAATCTTTTGAGGACTTTTTCAGTATAACTTGATTGATGAACGATAACTCCATCATTCAAATGTTCAATTTGCAAACCAATGCAAAATTTTGTTTTTCTCAAATTTTCCATTTCAAATTCTTTCTTCAAATAATTAATTGCTTTTGGAAGCTCTTCAGGAGTTCCGATAATGTTTAAATCATCGACATATACTGCAACGATAGTAAACTCGAGTGTTGATTTCTTTATAAGAATACATGGGCAAATAGGATCATTCTTATATCCTTTTTTCAACAGATATTCACTAAGACGGTTATACCATATACGACCAAATTGTTTTAAATCATATAGTCATTTCTGTAGTTTAATTGAAAATAATTCTTGAGGTTTTGAACTATATGATTCAAGCATTTCAAATCTTTTCGGGATTTTCATATAGATATCAGCATCGAGCATGTCATACAAATAAGCTGTGACCACATCCATTAGACGCATGTCTAGTTTTTCATGCACAGTCAAACTAACTAGATATTTAAATATAATGGCATCCATTACGGAGGAATATGTTTCTTCATAATCAATATTAGGCCTCTGGGAAAATCCTTGCCCCACAAGCCGTGCTTTGTTTCTCACAACTTCATTTTTTCATTTCTCTTTCGCACAAAAACCCATTTAAAACCAACAGGCTTTTTCCCTTCAGAGGTTTGAATAATGGGTCCAAAAACTTTGCGTTTTTCTAATGAATCTAATTCAACTTGTATAGCCTCTTTTCATTTTAGCCAATCACTTCTATGTCGACATTCTTCGACGTATTTTGGTTCATCATCCTCGTTTTCATTTATAATACTGAATGTAACATTATATGTAAAAGTATTATCGATATGTTTATTTTCTGTTCCACCTCTTTCCCGTGTGAACATGATTTATCAAGATCTCTGTATTATCATTATTCTCAGTTACATGAACTTCTTCTGGAGTTTCTTGATTATGTTCTACAAAGGTACTTGCCTCAACATGACCATCTTGATTAGTTTCTCCCTTTTTCTTTCAGGGATTTTTATTCTTAGAACCGACTGGCCTTCCACGTTTCATGTGTGCTTCAGATTCATTGGCCACAGATTGTCCTTCTTGGACATCAATTTTAAGTGGAGTATTTTCAGCTGGAATGTGAGATTTGGTTATTCTTTTAAGGTCAGTAAATTCATTTGGTAATTGATTGGCTATACTTTGTAAATGAATAATCTTTTAAATTTTTTGTTCACGTTATCCATTACGAGGATCAAGTTTAGATAAAGATAATACATTCTAAGTAATCTTTTTTCTACCTTTTTCTTTTCTCCCCCTAATGATGGGAATATTGTCTCATCAAAATGACAGTCGGTAAATCGTGCTATAAAAATATCTCCCGTCTAGGGTTTAAGATATTTTATTATAGGGTGATTCATACCCTATATATATTCACAGTCTCCTTTAAAGACCTATCTTAGTACATTATGGTGGAGTAATGGATACATATACAGTACAACTAAAAACTCTTATATGGGAAATATTTGGTTCCTGACCAAAAATCAATTGTAACGGGGAGAACTTATGATAAGATGTTGGCATGATGCGTATAAGTGCTGCGGCATACAAAATAGCATGTCCCTATGCTGAAATAGGGAGATTTGTTCTCATGCGTAGATGTCCAGCAATCAATTGGATGCGTTTAATTAATAATTCTACTAGACCATTTTGAGTATGAACATGAGCTATATGATGTTTAACTTTTATCCCAATTGACACACAATAATCATTGAAAGCTTGTTATATAAATTTACTAGTATTATCAAGTCGAATTGTCTTGATTGGATAATCTGAAACTGTGCTCATAATCAAATGATTTGAGCAAGTAATCTCGCAAACGCCAAGTTGTGAGTAGATAATAAATTTACATGTGACCATCTAATCGATCCGTCTATTAAAATCATAAAATATCTAAATGGTCCACATTGAGGGTGTATGAGCCCACAGATATCACCCTGAATTCATTCCAGAAACGCCAGGAATTTAGTCCCAATTTTACCTAGTGATGGTCTTACGATCATTTTTCTTAGAGAACAAGCCGCACATCGAAATTCATTAGTTTGATGAATCTTCTGGTTCTTCAAGTTATGTCCATGTGAATTTTCAATAATTCTTTACATCATTATTGATCCGGGATGACCTAACTGATCATGCCAAACAATAAAATCCTTTGAAATATCGAACTTCGAGTTCAAAAAAATATTTATTTCAACTGTACTAATACTTGTATAGTACAGACCAGAAGATACTGCAGATAACTTATCTAACACACATGTATCATTTGAAACAATATAGAGATATTCTATATTGTTTTCAATTGCAGTTTTAACATGGTATCTATTTCGGCATATATTTTTAAAGTTTAATAGATTTCTCTTTGACTTGATGGAATATAAGGTATCATTAATAACAAATCTCGTGCCTCCACGTAATTTAATGATAGCTCTTCTGGAGCCTTCAATAAGATTTACAGAATCTGATAATGTGTTGATATTAGATTTCTCTATAATCAGATTTGTAAAATATTCTTTTTTTAAGAACGGTATTTATTGCACCACTATCTATTAAGCAAATATCTTTACCAATCTTAGAGTCATTTGAAGAAGTGTTAGTGTACATGTTCTTCAAAAAGGAAAAAGTCATTTGTTAGTGTCCATGTTCTTCAAAAAGGAAAAACTCATAATCAATAATGTAAAACATCTAATTTGATATTCATTAAGATAACATATCGAATACAAAATAAGCGTACACACTAACATTAGTAGAACATAAAATGAAAATAGTCATAGCCAAATATAACTTCGATACTAGATGATATTTTCATTCATTAATCTTCTATCAAGAGTTTTATATCATCACTGGAGAGCATATTTCCATCTGCTTGTTCAAAGAAATTCGCGATATCGAGATGGGTCATTTCTAAAGGATCAAAATTGGAAGTATTCCCTTGATCTGTGAAATTTACTTCCCCGTTCTTTCCTTTTTCCCTTTGGTATACTTGATACAATTTCACACGATGTTTAGCCACACGACAGGTATGTGACTAATGCCCTTTTATACCGCATCTATAGCATATTGAATCTTGTGCCTTCGAGCTACTAGTATGATGGGATTTCCCTTTTCCTTCATTATGTACAGATTTCTTAAACTTTGAAATATTAGGTTTATATTCATCACGATGCCAAACATGGCTTCGACCCCTGTCACGACCACGGCCACAATTATGACTACGACCACGACGCTGTCTTTGTCTGTGTTCAAGATTAGATGACATAGCATTTACTTCTGGAAATGCTGTAGAACCGGTTGGACGGGATTCATGGTTCTTTATCAATAGCTCATTATTTTGTTCGGCTACTAGTAAGTATGAGATTAATTCAGAATACTTTCTAAACCCTCATTCTCGATATTGCTGCTGTAGGAGCCCATTCGAGACATGAAATGTAGAAAATGTTTTCTCTAACATCTTCTCATTAGTAATTCTTTCTCCACATAACTTCAGTTTGGAGCTGATTTTGAATATTTTTGAATTATATTCTGCTACAGACTTAAAATCTTATAGCCTTAAATGTAACAATTCATAACGAGCTCTAGGCAATATACAGTCTTTTGGTGGCTATAAAGTTCCTTTAAGTTTCTCCACAGATCTTCAAGATCTTTTACAGTGAGATATTCACTCTTTAATCCTTCGTCCAAGTGTCGGTGAAGGAATATCATAGCCTTGGCCTTTTCTTGGCTTGTAGAATCATTATTTTCTTGTATTGTTTTTCTAAAGCCCATAGATTCCAAATGAATCTCAGCATCTAGTATCCATAAAAGGTAATTTTTTTCCATGATTTTAAGAGCCAAGAAATCAATCTTTGCCAAATTTGTCATTTTCAAACTATCGTAAAAATCAAGAATAAGATTAGAAATTTAAATATATCTATAACAATCGTTATATATAAGGAAGTATGCTAATACATTCATATTAGATTTCAAAGGTCACATAACTTAATTCATATAGATATTATCATGGGAGTTGTATATTTAAATACTAGATTTGAAGATTTTGTAGCCTTGTTAGTGCCTATGACAAGAGTTCATTGTATGAAATGCTACACATTCCTAGTTGAGTACTTTTAGTATATCTTCTAATGTAGTTAGCTTTCATGAATTCTTCAATATTCATACAATCATTTTTGAGCTTATATATGAGTCTAAAGTGTAAATAAGAGATATGAGAAATTATTATGACATGTAGAACAAGCTAAAGTGATAAGAACTATACTATGCAAGACTAAACTACATTCTGGACAGCCTTGGCATAGTCTCTTAGAAAAATCATATCTCACTCATTTGATGTCCGATTTTCGAACCGTAAAATTCTTATGATAGTAGACTCATATATTTATCATACAAAATTTTTTTCCTATGCAAAAGACCCACAAAACGATACAGATTTAATTTCAAATTTTCCATTGATGCATGATAGATATGAATTTTAACATTGTAGTTTCTTTTACTAACTTTTCAATTACAAATGCTTTCTTATATGAAACGAATACTTCTACAAAGGTAAAATTCAACATATAATGCTAATATAAACATAAATAGTTATATCATAAAGTCATATCGCTTTATAGATATCAACATATATAGGACTTTTAGTTGTGTTACTTCGAGAATATCAACTATACTTATATGTCCTTTTGTAATTTTCTCCTCTTTTTTTATTTTTCTTTTGCTTTTCAAGAACAATATAGTTTACTAGTATGTGATATTCTTCAAGAATAACATATGCTCATGTGCTTCTTCGGGAGCAATAACTTATTTTGCTAGGAATCATAAACCGGTCATAGAGGCGGTACCTAGTAACGACTTGTATCCCTTCAAGGATTATATATAAACGATAATTTTAATACTTTAAAGATGATATAACATATAAATCCAGTCATTAATAGGTGGTATAATATAAATAGATAGTATATAGACAAAGATAATGAAAACCGGCCATAATAGGCGGTAGACAACGATCTAGGAAGTATACCTCCGATACGAGGAAAAAATAGCTTGCTTGGACTTCACTAACTTTGGCTACGACACTGTGCGCAATAGGAAATAAGGACAATATTAAAGATATAAAGATGCACAAGAAAGAAAGCTATACAGAGGAGATTTTTCACTCTTTGTTTGATAGTTCAAATGAAGTACATAATGCCCTATTTATAGATGCAAAGAAGGGTAAAATAGTAATTTATGAATTTCATATTTATCATGAAAATAATTAATCTTGAATCCAACTAAAAACAATTTGATTTCCCACTTGCAAACTTAAGAAAGTCTTGAGTTGCATAATCCACTTGCACAAACAACTTACATTTTATAATCCATTGTACAATAGTGATCCGTACACACATTCAACTCACTTGAGCAAGTCTTGAATTCATAAAAATAAACAAATCATCATATACACCACTGCACGTCACGAAATTTACAAATGCTCATTGCATATATTTCTATACTTTCTAAAATTTTCCTATAATTACAAGCTAATTACAGGCATTTTGAGGGAAATGATATAAAATCAGATTGTAAAATTAAAAATGGTATCAGACGCTTACGTTAACATGACATGCAGTTTTGTATGTCACATCAGTTGACAGCAGGTGACATTGACCTACAAGATTGACTTGGCGTGCTCAAATTGAACTAAGCAAAAAGCAAGAGTTCCTAACGAGTACTTGTCTCTATCCCACCTTGTTAAGAAAATGAAATAAGAATTCTTTATCCGCTTGAATTGATGCAATGCAAGCGCTAGGCCTATTTCCACGTTATTATATTAGAACAGTCCTCTATGTAGTCCCATTCTGACGGCATATATATGACCTACTATGACACTATATGACCATGTAGCGTGTATTGCGACACTCAAACTATGCATGCCACATGGCTATGTGGTGTCAGAGTGTGCTATTTGTATGATACTAGATCAATTTCAGTTATCTATGTTTTATTTTATTCCAGATATATTAAACAAAAATAAAAACTCTCGACCATTAACATTTGCACCACTAGTTATGCTTGTCTTACATTTTGACATGAATGCAGGAAATCACAATAGTGGTACTTGAAGTGGTTTCACTCAAGTGAGGGGAGTTAATGTAGCTTTCATGCAAAAGCCTAACTCAGGAAGGCTATATTTTTAGAGAAGCTGATTCGTTAGTAGGCTAGTGATGGAGTTTCTTTCATCCATACACGAAATGTGCTAAATTACTGAAATATCTTATTATTTTATTTTATTTTTTCTTCTATCATACTCAAAGTATCGATAGTACGCAATCTCACTATCGATAGTCTGTTAAGTCTAAATCACTAAGTACCTTTAATAAACATGCTTTCAGCTATGATTTTCGGTGGGTCGATACAGTACTAGTGGCATTTTTCTAATGTTTTTACTTCTTATATATGATATAATAAAATAAAGGATAATCATATTACTACTACAAAAATTAATTTTGACATCACATTTTAATTTCACCAAAAATAACTTATAAATTTGATTAAAGCATCACAATAATTTTACATTTATAACCTACATTTTTAAATTACAATTAAAAATGGAAATGAAAAATATTTTCTTCCCACCACAATCTAACCACAATTATTCCATAAATTCACTTTTTTCCCAGAAAAAAAATGAAAAAAGAAAAAAAAACGATAAAAAAAAGAAGGAAACATAGGCACCGTTAATTTTCTCGAAATCTAGAACAAGTTTAATAGTTTATAATTTTATATATATATATTAAGGTTATTATACTGTCAAAAATTGATTTATGCATTTTTGATAAAAAAATTGATTGTGGATGTCATATTAATTTCAATCCAATACTTTATGAAATCAAACTAAAATAAATGTCAAGATTCGAGGTTGAATTTTTAAATTTAATATGGAATGAAAAAATAAATAATAATGGCCCATGCATTGTATTTATAGCCGCCCTCAGCTTACAAATTAAGCCACCAAGATGATAATCAAAATATAAATCGACATCAAAAAATGTTAACAAAAAATCTGGGGAAGGGAATAATTAAAAAATATATATACATAAATGAAAATGAAATTGATAAAATGATATTTTGGTGGGAGGGGGAAAAGATCTTAGAATAAATATTAAAAGTAAGGTTATTAATGTAATTTTATTTAAGGATATTTAAGCAAATAATCAAATTAGAATGTAAGAAACAAAAAGTTTAGTTGTAATATAATTATCATAAAATAAATAAATAGAGTGGTGCCATTGCCCTTCTATCTTTGGGCCCTTGACAGTTTTCTGGGCCAAAGCTTGGTTTTATCACACTACTAGCTAGGCCAACAGTTGACAATTTTTGGGCTGAAGACTCAATTGTCCATTTCTCTAGACTAATAGCCCAAATAAACTGAAAATGAACCCCCTTAACAAAATCCATCGCCTTAAATTAGTGTAAAATGAATGTTTCATCTCCATTTAAAAAAAAAAATGAATGTTTCATCAAAAAATCTGCGCAATGAGGAATTTATAGCATTTCGGTCCTGCATAATGATGTATGTTGGGGTTGTGAATTTTCACTGCCCCCAAGATTACTGAGCACTCAGACTTCGGTCTTTAATTTATTAACAAGTATACTTTAAGCAAAATAGGGACGGACTAATTGAAACCCTTTATGAAGCACTTTCATAATTTCCCGATAGTGTAACTCAGGTGAAATCTGAATAAGCTTGGATTTTGCATTAATTGTTCCTTAAGCTCCTCTTGACGCTCCTAAACTTTCTTTCTGTTTGGCACGACAACAAGAAAGTTAATGCAAGGGTTTCGGGACAACGGGGAATATAAAGAAATTGGAAACCGCGGAACCAGCAACTCGGAATGACGGAGCGATTCTTGTCATGTCTCTACTTATCAGAGTATTTACAACATATTTCTAGATTGTCAAGCTGGTCAAAGCTTATTATTATCACTGGAACCCTAATCCATTCTTCCGATATTGCTGATATGATTCTGCCACAAAATCTTGATCCCTCCTTTTGCAAATGAGTAGATATTAGCAAGCATTTCTTTCTTTCTTTTATCGCTTTGCTAAACACAAGATTCCAAGTCCAACTGTAATGTCTGTTTCCGGACAACAGTACCATGAAAAGGATTTACATGCACGCTTGTCTGAATCTCTCTTCTCATGCACCAGAAAAAGGAAGAGAGAGAAAGTGTAAAGTGATTCGTTCAGTAGTACGTATGGTAATGTATGAGCACACAACCAAATCAAAAGAGCCCACATGCATGCGGGAACCCAAATATTTCTTCAATACCTGTACTTACTGCACGTACCAGAACGTCCAGAATGCCATTTGCATTTGCATGCAGAGAGGAAGACGACACTGAGAAAGAACAAGCCTGTCTCACTCAACCTTAAACATTGCCTCGATTTTTGTCGAATATTAAGCACAAGATGTTACATGCATTCCTGCTCCAATCTCAAATCTCAACAACTGCCACATGTATAATGAATTATAATTTTTAATATCCAAATCTAGTTGGCATTTTACTCTGGGAAACATTCATTTATTGTTCATGTTCCACCTAACTTCCTGATATGCCCGTCTCCAAAGAGGTGAACCCACCTCATCGAGCATCACCTCGAAAGCTTTTTGGAGGTAGCCTTAACTTTTAGGACATATACAACACAGTACATAGTACACCTTGAGTAGTCGGGGTCCAAAAAAGAATGAAAATAGTAGGGGGGAAAAAAAAGCAATTCACATTTGAAAATGTTTTACCAACTTTCAAGCCTTAAATCAGAGACAATGAGTCAAAATGATACATAAAATTAAGAGGATTGTTCCCTAATTATCAAGGTCCGGTGAGATAACAATGCCAAATCTATCATATATAAATACAGTCGGAAATTAGTTGAAGCAGACGGGGAGTAGTGTGATCAACAAACATCATGTGTAGATCAAAACAGTTACGACAAGGTACGCATTCAGAACCTAGTTACACGTCATAAGTGTTTAGAATATGTTTATAATTTAAAGGCTAACAAAGCCTTGGTAAGTCTAGGTTCATCAGATGAAGGACCAGTTTACGAACATGAAAGCAAGGCAGTGATTGGAATCATCGTCGTCGAGAACCTTCCACGCAATGGCTTGTTCATAAGTGATGGGCCTACCCATGCTCGAAACGCATACTCCTGCTGGCAGATAAGCCAATCCCTACATTGCAAGAAAGATAATATAAACGAACAATTTTAAACTTGTTGCTAAAGAATAGGATTGTGATGGGTATGAAAAATGAGTAGATGAATTTCCATGGATCAACCTGTTGCATTATCTTGGAAAACTCTGAAAGAAGTATCTTCCGACCATTTTCGTCCAAAATTCTCTCGAGCATTATATCCTGCAGTGCTATGAGAGTTGTTTCAAGCATGTCGAGCCCTGCCTGGTTAGCAAATGTGAAAACTGCAGAGGCCTGCAATCAGAAATTAGTTGATCATCAAACAGGGTTATATTTCCTTTACCTGATAATGATTACCAAAAAAGGTAAATGATACTCACATTAGTTTTGACAGAGCAACACATAACAGCATCATTGTGATGCCACAACTGTTTTAAAATAGTATCACCTGCATCTGAATCAATCTGAAGGAGTTCTCCCCCCGTATGAATCCTGAAAAGTAATGAGCATCAGAATTAAGTACCACAAGCAACTGTCTACCATGAAAGATGGAGTGCTTAAGTTGAAGAGTTCAATCGTAAAACAGAAAACATTTTAGTCTGGACAATCTCTCACATCGAGATCAGTACAACAGCAGACTGTCAAAATAAGATCTGCATTTTTCTGTTTATATTTTTCTATTTTTGTCGTAAATATGAACGGATTATTATATATAAAGTTATACCTATAGCTCCTGCAAATCCATCGTGCCAATGTAACAGCCTCTGGTGAGATCGGAAGAG
>CAVNYN010287090.1:0-17279 GCA_963692815.1 Nyctanthes arbor-tristis
CAAACCATAATGGTAGAGATTGTAAAGTGCCACCAAATTGACGGCCATTCCAGAAAAATTATTCTGCTACATTTACACAATAACTAGTCCCACCTAATTTAATTAATAGTGTTAAACAACCTCCAACTGGTGTTAATTGGAGTAATAATTTTGATGACATCATTGTAGGACCGAATAATTAATTAAATTCTTAATTTTCTGAGTCAGATACCAAAAAGCAGCTATGGCAAAACAAATACGAAATTTATATATGAATTTCCTTGAACGCCTAATTGTAGATAAGAATGTACTCTGTTAATTGTTTTAGGTTTGCTAATAACTGTAAGAAGTGCAACTGTTATACACGATAATTACCTCGATATCGATATTAATTGGTTGCATTTGGCTTCTCTTTGAAATAATTTATGACGGTGTAAATGATGTATGACTTGAAATTCAACTATTTGCTCCATTTACACAATAGTTATATATAGCATTCTGGCCTAGAAGTCAAAATTTGGTTATTGATTGAGTACTATATAGGCTTCGTTTTAATGGTTCACAATGTTTAATAAACATGAAATAATTCAAGGTTCACATGGTTCAGCGAATACCATGTGGCTCCGTTTAGTTCCCATCACTCGCGGAGCTAAGGGGGGCCATGCTGGGCCCCGGCCCCCCCTAAATTGGAAAATTTCCATTTAAGTTTTTTTTTTTAAATATTATATATAAAGGTAATTTAGCGTTGCGTAATATACGACTTACCCTTTTGGCTCAGTCTTATAATAACTTCTGGCTACGCCATTGGTTCCCATTACATATATAAACTACAATCAAGTTCAACAACACATTTCATTGAAAGTCAATAGTCGACCATCTTCAACCACGTACATACAGATTTTAGCAACACCTCCAATAGAAATTAACAAATATATATAATGAACCAAACTTGTGATTCATGGCTATTTTTTATTCTGTTCTTTTTGTGCTCTAATCTTTATCCACATAAACGCCAACATACTTTGGTTGCTCCAATTTCCTAGTGATTACACATAACATTTTTGGACTCAAATACAAAACCCCATATCGAACAAAGCCCATAACCCAAAATCTAATTAAAATACTGAACTCTCAAAATGCAACAACACTCTTCTTGCATTGACTTTTTTGGAACAAAATCCAACCATCAAAATTGTACTAGCGTTTATACAAGTTGGCAATGTTTACACTCTCATCATATATAACAACAACATGGCCACCAAGAACTGCTTGGTTTTAGTGATTTCACCATTTTGAGAGGCACACGAACATGGTGGGTGGGGGCAAAGGATCATTGCATTTGCTTTTCAGATTATAATCACTTGATAGAAATTATGTTAATTAGCTTTCTCAAGCAGAATTTTAGGTGGCAATTGGCATCTAGCTACTACAGGTAGCCCTATTTGATGTGTTTAACTCAGGCAACACCCCGCATCAAAAAATGCAACATGCCTCCCCTTCCTCCCCGGGCCACCAATATTAATTTTCTATATGTTCATTGATAAAAGTTCAAATATGTTGTACTACTACTACTACTAGCAGTAGTAGTCTAAAGAATCTTGGTTTTTAAAGATATTAAACTCTATCCCTTGTATGTGTTTATAAGACTTGTTTTGTGACCTTTGGGTCTTGTATAGTATTGTTCAGTTGTGTGTCAAGAAACATAGTGTATATATTAAACATACAGTTCGATTTGGAACTCTCTCAAGAAGGTCGGATATGTACAAAAGTGATCATGCTTGGTTAATTAGGCCTTGAAGGCCATTTTCCAAGCTGTTGAAATGAATGTGACAAATAAATCAATGTCCAGAGCATTAAAGTGTGCTCCAACAAAATAATCACTTTCAATCTTGGCTGGAATAGTCCCATCTAAATTAATATGCAATGAGGGGTAAGATGAGTTGCCTGCTTGATTGGGGATTGATAGCTAAAGAACAAATTTGCTAGTAGAAATGCGACCCAGAACGTACCAAGATCCTTTTGACGTTAGACGCGGTACATTGCTACATGCTCATTTTTACTTTCGTCGCCAGCAAAATTAAACCAATATTTCACAGCTCTGAAAGAAACATGCAGGATGGGGACTAGCTTTCGTAAAATGTTACCCAATGTGCATCACATTTTGCAATATCAAAACCCATACCAAGTCTCCCTATCAATTATATATGTTGCTATTTAAGATGTATGTAATATAATCTTGTTCTATTCTTCAATAATTGGTCCGGTGTGTATCCATAAATTAACATTTTGAGCGATTAAACAATTTTGTTTTTCACATTTGGAACCTTATCAATTAGTTAACCATTGATTGATATTTGATC
Source organism: Nyctanthes arbor-tristis (assembly GCA_963692815.1). Lineage (NCBI taxonomy): Eukaryota > Viridiplantae > Streptophyta > Magnoliopsida > Lamiales > Oleaceae > Nyctanthes > Nyctanthes arbor-tristis. Next base: position 2,340 of record CAVNYN010287090.1, read on the forward strand.
ATTAACACAATTGATCACCTGGCCACGATGAATGTGCCCATGACCCCATATATGTAATGACAACACATATTTTCGGATTTTTTAACAACGTAGAACTATAATAAACTAATTACTATACTGAATATTACAAATGCCCAAAATGTGCGTTGTAAAAGATACACACTCTATATGTCTCGTCAAGTGTCCAAGTTAGTCCAACTAATGAAATTTGAAAAGTATATGAAAACGTGAGACATTTGACATCAGTCACTGAAAATGGGTTTACAAACATTGTGTGAGTATTTGAAAATTTTAGATACTAAGTATAGCACCATCATGAGTGGAGTAAACTGGGGTTTTCCACCGGTTTTGCGATCATTAATTAAATAATATTATGCACTAATAACTATAGGTTTGACGGAGTTGGCTAGCTACTCGCTGCAACATGCAGCACATTATTAACCTAGCAACTCTAAAAGTACAAATTTTCTTCCCCGTCGCGAAACGTGTGCTCTTCCGATCTCATTGAATTGACCATACGTATATACGCTTCAAAGAAATTAAATTTAATCCATGTATTTTTATTTAGGTCAACGGCTATTTAAAGAATTTAAATATATATTGATGACTTGATTTTCCATGCATTTGATTATGCTTCAACTAGCATATAATTAAGTTGGTAAGCGCTACTTTCGTTTGACTTCCATAAAATAGGCATCACCCATATGCTATGCACATCATATATTGATTTTCAACGAGAGACAACGTTGAAAAGTTTACTTTAATAATTAAAAAGAAATCATATTTTTTTTATCTTGTTAAACATGTTATACTTATTTATTCATCAGTCAATTGTTGTAAATATAAGAAACTTCAAAATTAAACAGATTATGTTTGCCATTGAAGCAATGTATGGATAATACAATCACCATCTACACAATATAACGCGACTATATTCAGTCGAATTGGATGCGAATAAGGACGTCGGGGGTATATTGACCGGGCTAGACAAAAAAAAAAAAAAAATTTATGTGAGGGGGCATGGAGGAGGGGGGGATAGAGGGACCTACAATATTGAAGAGAGGGGAGCAAATGGGGCATGGACCATGGTGATGTCTCCTAGGAAGTCCGTTGAGGAATGGAGTCAAATGTATGTATCATGTTAGGTGTCACCATAAGCTAGGTCCCTAATGGTCCCCCATGGACTATATTTTCAGGGGTGTGGTGGGAGCACTTAAACAAGGATTTCACGTGCCCTAATCACCCTTCTTCTACAACAATCCACGTGGCCCCCTTCTCCCTCATATTTTACCCCTAATTACTCACCCGAGAAACTCTAGTCCCCATCTCCTACCGAACGCGCATGAGAGTAGATCATTGGACTACTTACAATGGTGGATACTGTGTGTTGTCTAATAATTTCTCTCCACATATGTGTTTGACGAGATAATCCCGCAATACTATAGTGGGAGATCATTATTACAAGAAACTGTGTGCATAGTTATTTTTAATTGGAAAGGGAAATGTTATGATTCGAAGTGACACAGTGGTTGGAATCTTTTAATTTGTACAAGCCTATTGTATATAATTTGTACAACACACCTTGAATTTACACACAATTTAAAATTTTATTATTTAAAAGAAGAATACGGTTAGAGACATTTAAGTAAATTCAAGAGGTATGCACAAATTATGTACATAATGTATCTACGAATAAGTTAATTCCTAGTGGTTAAATACACAAATTTTAGGCATTAATCAGTCTGGGATTCGAAATACACTTACCCCTAATGTCATGCATTATTGGTATACTAAATATCAATCTTATCTACAAGGCATTCGATGATAAATTCGGTTGTATGGATCAATTGAACACGTTATTCACGTGCTGTACTATCTCCCTAAAAAAAATTTACCAACAATGCTATGTAACACTATTCTTCTTACACTTAGAAAACTAAGAATTCATTGTTTTTGAAGTAACTAAGAATTGATTGTTGGGTACCAAAGAATTTTGTGTTCTGATGGTTTTATGTACGAGTTAATGTTATCAATTACTCACTAAAGTTTACACAACAATGTCTTTGATTACTGACTTAACTATAAAATACTTTTAATTACTCACCGGACTTAATCAAAGTTTGACCTATCATTTACTCCTCAACCGACTGTCACATTTCTTCTATACAAATTGCTAATGTGACTAACAAAATGCGTACATGACATGCATTGTCCGTTAAATATATGACAATTAAAAAAAAAATGCTTGCCAGTAAATGAAATTTGAATTAGAAAAACAAAAGCTATTGAGAATCTCCCCAATTAACTTGATCGTTGTCTTAAACACACTGTCTATTCTAACCTTTTTGTCCATCTTGGCGTGGTTTACATACCAGTTGGGTTATCTAAGAAGATTTTTCAATTATTTCTTTTAGAAAAGCGCTTTTTGAACTAACAATTTCATTTGTTGACAGGTTTATTTCGTATTAATTGGCATAATTAACGGACATCTTATCCATATATGCATTCTTATCAGCCACATTAGCAACTCTTAAATGAGAAACTCAACAAATGGTTAATAGTGAGTAACATTTTAGAACTTTTGTGAAGTTTAGTGAGTAACATTTTATAGTTGACTAAGAGATATTGAAGATAACAAGGCAAAGTTTAGTGAGCATTCAATAATACTTTAAAATTCAGCGAGTAATTAATTAAAGACATGGTGCACTACAAGAAAAAACACCCATACCGACGGCAAAATTCCGACGAACGTCAATCCATCAGTAATTACCGACCGTTGATAAAAATCCGTTGGAAATTTCCAACGGAAAAATATCCCATCGGAAATTGCCGACGGGAGGAGGTACCGTCGGAAATTACCAACAACTTGGTCAGGCCATTGGTAAATACCGACTGTCCGTCGGTAAACTGTGATGGAACAACTAAGTCGCCGGTAGTTTCCGACGGCCACAATACTCGTCGGTATTTCCCGATGGCAACCGTAGACCGTTGGTCATTACCGACGCCGTCGCTAAGTACCAACGGACACCAAACAACCGTCGATAAGTACCGACGGTATCATTTGACCGTCAGAAATTACTGACTGATTTTACCTACCGTTGGCCATTTCCGACCGGTTTTCCGTGCCGTCGGCAATCTCCGACCAGTTTTCAAGCCGACGGAAATAATCAATATGTTTTCAATAATTTCTAAGAATTAATAAATGATGTAGTGAAATACGTATATGTTTTAATTTATGAAATTTAATAGTTTGTAATTTATTTTATAATTTTTTATACAATTTTGTTTGTTAAAATTACTCTGTCGATGTTATTTATGTAATTTTACATTGATATATAAAATTACATACATCAAAATATGTTATATCCAAATTTTTCTATTCTTAATGATTAAGTAGTGAAATAAATCTCCCCTAAAAAATAGTGAAATAAGTCTTTAATGATACAAAAAATGTTTGATATAAGTCACTTTTTTTTTTAAACCACATGTATAAAATTTGTAATCATCTTAAACACTTTTATACAAAATTTGAATTACTGATAAAACAATAACTTTTTCAAACTCACAATTTGCAAATGATCATAAATTTTAAAGTGAAAAACATAGAAATTATTGTAAAGAGTGTGTAAATTTTTAATGTGCAATAATATTATTTATTTTTTAAATTGCAAAAACTATAGAATATATATTAAATATATTATACATACAAATAAGAAACAAGAATGAACAATGGCCCAGCGGTTAGGAACTCTTCCCCCAACCTTGAGGTTAGGGGTTCGAACCCTCCCCTTTGCAACAATGGTGAGAAATTAAGTTTCATTATATAAGCGGGTTGGGTAGCATGCGCGGGTTGCCAGGTATGGGCTCGGGTCGGGTAAACGGGTAAATATGATGGCTTTAAAATTAATTTTCTTTCAACAGGTTACGTCGTCCGTCAGTGATCGCCGACGGATAAACTTCCCGTCAGTAAATATCGATAGAATCTAACAGTCGTCGGAATATACCGACAGCCAGCAGAAGCCGTCGGAAGTTACCGACAAAGTTTAGCCATCGGTGATCACCGACGGACGACGATGATTTTTGACGGATTTTCTGACCATTCTTTCCCGGTCGGCAACACACTTTTCCAACAGATTTTGACTGTTACCAACGGATTTTTGTCGTCGGAACAGAAGTGCTTTTTAGTAGCGATGGAAAATTTGATGAATTTTTGAAACATTTAACTCTTTTGTGTATTGAGGTGATCATGGAGCTTGATCAAATCAAGGGGTGTTCGGAGTTTATTTAATGTAAAGGAACTCCATGTGCTTTTTCTAGGGAATCTACGTGTGAGGAGATTACAAATGCAAACCTTCAATATAGTAATAATACTACATATAAAGCCCTACAATCAAAGATAATGACTTATGCATTACAAAGGATTTGACTTTAATGTGACGGACTGTTTCTTTACCAGTTACTATCTGTGTGCCCTTGTGTAAGGACTCTCCTTGTAGCTTAGCAAAAAAACCGATTCTAATAGGCAAAGAAGATGTCCACTTTGTCGTATTTGATTTTCATTATAATATATTCTAGAGTCTCTTTCCAAAACCTTCTGAAGATTTTGTAACTAAACCTCTCATCCCATATGGTGTGTATGGATGCACACCATATGTGTTTTAAATAATACGCGTGACATTCATAAAATACATGTAGCGTATTATACACGTCATACGATTTGAGAAGTTTTCTTATAAAAATATCAGGAAGTTTTTGAAAATTTTCCATATTTTCTAATTATAATTTCTCATTCTTTAATTTCACTGACTGGAGAATTACTCAATTTAAAAAAATTATGAGAATCAAATACCTTTAAAACTAACGAAATTAAATTATTATTAATTGATTATTACGAGATATATTATATGATTTAATTTACCATACGGACGATAAAATATCACCAATTAATTTACTCGGTACTACAGGTATATAGACGCGCATTACCTTAATTTCATTTGTGTAACATGTCATTTCTTGTCCCTTAATTAAGCTCAAAATTTAAGGCAAATTTTGAATCAATCAATCAATCTAGTTTTTTTTTTTACCCTTCCAAGACATGTTTTGTTTCCTGGTTGGGTAGAAATGGACACTCTTAGAGCATAATATAATACTCGCGGGCCAATTCTAGTCGTCGCGTATCCTCTCGTATTGATCAAAAGTTTAAGAGTCCCTTGAGTATCCCCTCATCAAATCAATCATTTACAAATTCCACAACCTTCACAAAACAAATTCATTTGATTATGATTGCGCTGATATGTCTTAATCGGAAGTTGTAATTGATCAAGCCAACATGTCATCTTCTAATAATGCATACATATTCTGTCAACTGACTGACATAATGCTGTGACGGACGGCCAATTAGCAAGAGATCTTTTTCAGTTTTCTATTTTTTACCTCTTCATAATTGCAATATTAACCAAGAAATCAGTCAATTCTTTATCTCCAAGTTGAATAATTAAACTCTTCAACTAATAGTCTTAATATTGATTTTGATAGCTTAGACAAGCACTAGGCAATAGGCAGGTTGCCTTTGACAGGCACTAAAGTATTTTATTCGATACTTTTATCTTAAAAAAATACATGACATAAAAGTAGTAGACTGAACATATTACTCAATAATTTTTACGTCTAGACAATGGAGAATCCTACTGAACCTCTAACCTTGAAAGGCAATCGGACATTGTTAGTGCTGTCGTGAAATGTCTCTCACTTTTTTCAATATTCAAAAATTTGTCTAGTAAAAATTAATTACAAAAAGCGATTCAAATAGGCCTCCAAATCAGGGAGCCTCACCTTTGTAGTTTTACTTTTTCACTAAACACAATATAATAAGAGTTTATTAGTCCTTGTTGATCACTTTTTTTTACCTAAATTGGGCTATCTTTTGACGACAACGTGAAGTTTAAGGCGTATCATTATGACCAACGAATCCGTTGGCTTGATACAGAGGGCGGAATACATCGGCTCATAACAATTATGAAAGTTTCTTGATTAATTATAAGCTTGTGATGGTTTTTTAAAATTAATGGCTCTATATGTATATGTTTTTTCATTGCAAAATATAGAGTTTAACTAGGTTAGTGTTGCAATTGAAATGCTAGTTCTATCCACTGCCTCCCGGATAGGATAATCCATTGAGAACAAATAGAAGTAAGATAAGATGGTGGATAACCTGACAAATAGAAGAGTAAGTACGTACCCTTTTTTCTTTTATTTATTTGATTTGATTATTTGTGGTATGGTAAGAAAGATATTAATTAGTACACACCTTTCTTGTAGAATATGTGGGAGGAAGCAAAAATATTTGGCTTAGCTTCCTATTTTAGAAAGTATATTGTCTCCAGTCTACTGTGCTAGATAAAGTTCAATTAAGAGTTAGTCGTTTGGTTGGACTTCATCTAATGTTCTCAAAGGCATTGGATGCTGAGAAGATCGATTTTATGTCAATTATGATGCATCTCAATTAAATATTTAAGATTTTACTTAATATATCTAACTAGAACATTTGTCATGGGAATTTAACTTTCATAACAATTCATCTATTCTATGGTGTTGTATAATAACATATAATGAGATTCTTCTTAAAAGTAGTATTTGAAAAGATAGGTAAGCAATTTTCATACTTCACACTGCCGTCAGAGTTGTTCAATATTTCTTAAGTTAAATTCTATCAGTAACTTTATTAATTTGCGTTAATTGATTTTGTGGGATCCACATATCTTAAAATTTTTAGATTTTTATTGTAACTATATATTTCTTTGTGCCTTCTTTATGTATATAATTTTTGTCATAACCTTGGGTCAAATATGGATCACATGTTGACTTCAAGTAAAAAGGTTGTTATGGTGTTGGCATCATGAAACAAAAATTATGTCCTAAAAAAATAAATAATAATAAGAGAGTCAGAATTAAGAAAGAAAAAACTGCCGACATGAAAGTCCGGAATGGGCCAGTTTTGCTTGTTGGGCCCATTCATTTTTTCCCGATTATGACTTGAGATTTTCCTCCCAACAAACCAAAAATGTTCTCCCCAATTTATCTTTTACCATCTATTCTTTCTTTTTGAGGTTTTAATCCATTATTTATTACAAATATATATATTATACTATGGGCAAATCGGAAAACTATGTGCACCAATAAACGATTGGCTTATATGGTCTAAGTCAATGCAATAAATGTACATTCTTCATTATTTGGACTAGAGAAGTGCTATTTGTACATACAAAGTATACAATTTTTGTGCACACACCTCTAAATTTACCCGCACTTCCCAAAAATTGTGATTTCAAAGAAGATGGGTTAAAAGACATTTAAGTAAATATAAAAGATGTGTATAAAAGTTATACACATTTTGTATATAAATATTATTTCTCATTTGAACGATAATGCTTTTTGGATTGACTGCTAATAAACAAAACGAGTATTTCTACTACACGTAAAAAATTAATTACATATAACGTATATGGGTGGGGTGGGTAGTTGACAAGCGCGTGACATTAGCATAAATAACGTAGGATTAGATTAATATACCTAAACATAGAGAATCTACATATGTTTCTGGTCAAAAGATCTTGAGACATAGGGTTCCCATTTCTCTACGGTTTACAGTGTTCTAAAAAGCGTGATGTGTGGAAAAGCGTTAAGACCAAGCTTTTAACTTATTCGTGCCTACGTGTAACAATGCGAGATAAAAGCACAACTAATGCGTAATAAAGCGCAAAGAGTGATTAAGCGTGGAGCTCAAATTTTAAGTCTAGACACCGCCTATGTGAGCTTTTTAGAATAGAGACAGCTTAAAATGCTATATATATCGCCATATCGGATCATATGCAGCATCTCAATCCTTCCTATTTCTTCTCCAATTCTCTGATCCAACTATTTCCCACAAACACACACACTCTCTCTCTCTCTCTCTCTCTCTCTCTCTCTCTCTCTCTCGCTCTCGCTCTATATCTTATTCATATTTCTGTCTGTCTCTCTCTCTCTCTCTCTCTCTCTCTCTCGGGATTTTATCCTTATTCCGTTGCGAAGTTCACTACTATATTGAAAAAATGAAGCTGCTATCAAGAAAAGCCACGTGTAATTCTCACGGTCAAGATTCTTCCTACTTCGCCGGATGGGAGGAGTACGAGAAGAACCCATTCGATGAGGTTAAGAATCCCGATGGAATTATTCAGATGGGTCTTGCTGAGAATCAGGTAATATCATCTAGTTCTGGATAATGGGTTCTGCGTTCTTCACATTTTGTTTATTATTTCAGTATTTTAAAGTGAATTTCTCTGTTTCTGCAGCTTTCCTTTGATCTACTGGAATCATGGCTTGCTCAGAACCCAGATGCAGCTGGGTTCAAGAGAAATGGAGAGTCCATATTCCGAGAACTTGCACTCTTTCAGGATTATCACGGCCTTCCTGCTTTCAAGAATGTAAGTATTATTATACACTCATTTAATCTTTTCCTTCGTGAACACGCAAACATTTCTGATACGAACACGTTATTCACCTCTGGTTCATACAGGCATTGGCTGAATTCATGGCGGAAATCCGAGGAAATAAAGTAAGCTTCGACCCCGACAACCTTGTACTCACCGCAGGTGCCACTTCTGCAAATGAAACTCTCATCTTCTGCCTCGCTAACCCCGGCGAAGCTTTTCTGCTCCCCACTCCTTACTACCCAGGGTAAGTAGTAATAAATCACCAAGTAATTTTATCTTATGATGATCAGTTAAATTAAAGAATTGGATTTTTTTTTTATTTTCGATACTGATTTGTTGTAAAAATTAATAAATGCAGATTTGATAGAGATCTCAAGTGGCGAACTGGGGTCGAAATTGTACCGATTCAGTGCACTAGCTCAAATGGCTTCAGAATCACTGAATCCGCTCTAGAAGAAGCGTATCGAACGGCAAAAAATCGCAATCTCAAAGTGAAGGGTGTATTGGTGACTAATCCTTCGAATCCCTTGGGCATTTCTTTGAACCGAAACGAGCTTAATCTTCTGCTTAGCTTCATTGCTTCAAAAGGCATCCATCTTATCAGCGACGAAATATATTCCGGCACAGTTTTTAGCTCTCCAGGCTTTGTGAGTGTCATGGAGGTTTTGATGAACAAAACCTACGTGAATTCACTGGCTTGGGATAGAGTTCACATCGTGTATAGCCTTTCCAAGGATTTGGGTCTACCGGGTTTTCGCGTTGGAGCAATTTACTCCAACGACAAGATGGTCGTCGACGCAGCAACTAAAATGTCCAGTTTCGGGCTTGTCTCCTCTCAAACGCAGTATCTGCTTTCAGAAATTCTTTCAGACAAGAAATTCACAAAAAAATACGTATCAGAAAACCGGAAAAACCTCAAACAGAGGCACTTAATGCTCCTTCGAGGCCTGAAAAATGCGGGTATTCGCTGCCTTGAAAGCAATGCCGGATTATTCTGTTGGGTCGATATGAGCCACCTTTTGGGCTCCAAAACTTTCGAAGCAGAAATGGAGTTATGGAAGAAAATTGTGTATCAAGTTGGCCTAAACATCTCCCCAGGATCTTCATGCCATTGCGTCGAACCAGGCTGGTTTCGAATGTGTTTTGCCAACATGTCCGAACAAACTCTAGACATCGCAATGCAAAGGATAAAATCATTTGTCGATTCAATTTCCGACAGCAACATAAGCCAAAATCATCATCAATCAAAGAAGACTAGTTCAAGAAGAAAGTCCTTCTCCAAGTGGGTTTTCCGGCATTCGTTTCATGATCGCGAAAGGGAACGATAGCCTGGTCATCAGTGTGAACACTTTCTTTGACGTGACAATTTTTTCTCAATATTCCAATGTTGAGTTACTATTTTTGTATATATTTTTTTTCTTTTTCTTGTAGGCAATGCACTCTCTGTGTCCCATGTGGTGGAGAAGTGAAATATATATATATTGATTTTCTTTTAATTGTAGTTTGATGAAAAATCTTCTTGACATTAATGTCCGAATTATTTTATATTATAATAATACCATATGATTAATTATGTGACTTTTTATACCAGTCTCATCTCATAATTATATAATTACGTTTTTCAAGTTAGTATGTTTGGGCTAATTATTCTCGTTAATCACAGTGATTATACGGTGAAATTAGCGGTTACCAACAAACCGTGTTGTGCAACTGCCGACGGTGGTCGTTGGCCGGTTTATTAACATGATAAAATATGCTTGTCAACCGACTTTTCTCCGCTCAAAAATTAATGTTTGTTTGGGCCGGGATGATTGAGCAACAAGCATATGTAAGAGTCTATTTCAAAAAAAAAAAAAAAAGAAAGAAAAAAAAAAGAAAAAGGCATATCTAAGAGTCAAACTAAAATTAATGTCTAGCGTTTAATATTGCTTCATTCTTTGAAAGACAATTACTTCATTCCCTTTTTGGGGTGACAAAAGGATAGAAAGAAACCCTAAGACTGTCAGCAGTTTCTAGTAAAAGATGAGAAAGCAAGAAACTCACTTGAGTAAATGAAGGTTCTGGTTTTTAAGTGGGCGATTGACGAATAAAACTTGTAAACTTTTACGCGGTTTCACACACAAAAAATGGATCATTATACTTAGCATATACAAGATCCCAAAAAGAAGAGATGAAAAGGTATTTTTGAAGACTTCTTTCTAGACAATTAAAAATCCTTTTCCCTTTCTGCATTCCAAACAGTGAACAAAAATGACGAAAAGCAAAGTTTTAAGTCAAAAAAGATGCTGCATATGAGTTGGCGTTGCAGGCGCCAGGCAGACATGGAAGACACTTGCAGACACCAGTTAGACTTTTAGCTTAATGTAATTGTTTCTTGTCTTGCCAATATATAGTAAACATCTAGCTAGCTAGTGACAAACCGGCCTGTTTAATACGATCATATAAGCCAAAATCAACTAGGATAGCTGGTAAAAATAAGAATTTATTTACTTAAAAAAAGAAAAGCCCATTTATCTTTTGATTCATCTTATTTTAGTAATGGTACATAGATGGGAGTATTTAGATATGAAGAGAATTGAACTCAAATAAGATATCGATCAATACAGTGAAGCTATATTTGTGCTTAGTTGTCACGCTTTTATGATCTCTAATGTGAAAACTAATGAAAGTGATCATCTTTTTTTGTTATATTGTCTATCTGAATGCATATACGTTACCAACCATGCATCCACTCTCAACGTATAGCTAGCCAAAAGCCTCCTTATGGGCTAGATATGGATATATAGTTGGATATTTAATGTAACACAAGCTTAATCAAAAAATAAGATGATGTATATCTTAAACATGTCTCTTCAAGTAAAGATTCATCTTCCAATTTCACCTTATTTTAGTAATCATACATGGGAGAAAGTTCTTACCTATATGGAGTTTTGGGGAACTACTTGTTAATTAGTCACTGTCTCGCTAGTAAAATATAAATGCATTCGTCTTTCTATATTAGGAGAGAGACGCATTTGATAATTAAGATGACACCAACGGTGAAGTGCATATATGTATACATTGGTATCATTCAATTATCTTTAACGGTGAAAAATTAACGACAGTTATCTTTTTTGTACTGTCTATATGTTACCGACCATCTGCTCTTAAGTCCTTATCCTATAGTCGCAAGCCACGTTATGGGCTAGATATGGATAGTCGGGAATCTGGATGTAATTAACACAAGTTAAATCAGAAGATTATAAGATAATGTATGTCTTCAACATCTCTTCAAGTAAAGATTCAGCTTCCAATTTCACCTAATTTTAGTAATGGTACATAGGAGAAAGTATTTATATTTATTTATATAGGGGTTCGGAAATACTTCTTGTTAGTCACTATCTATATCGCTATCTATATATAAAATATAAATGCACGCGTCTTTCTATATTAGAAGAGAGATGAATTTGATAAAACACCTATGGTGAAGTGCAGATTTATACAAAGGTGTCACGCATTTATATCTATGTATGAAAATTAATAAAAGTGATATTTTTTGTGTTGTCTACCTAACTGCGTTTATAAAAATGTTACCAACCATCTACTCTTAATAACGTATTGTCAGGAGCCACGTTATTGGCTAGATATGAATAGTTGGATATTTGGACATAACACAAATTAATTGCATCAAATATATATGATACGTGTACAATTTTTAATTTACAAATGGATTACTATCTGATTAAACTAGAATTGCATGAATAGCTAGCATGCTCTATATATTTGAATACGTGTACAATTTTCACTCATTAATTAATTACAATATAAAACTCGTATTACATGAATTGCGTGCTCAATATAGTTCAATATACGTGTAGAATTTTCATAAAATCGATCATTAATTACAGGCTAAAACTTGAATTACATGGATTGCTTGCCCAATATAGTTCAATACGTGCACAAATTTTGCAAACTGATTACGGTCTAAAACTCGAATGACATTGAAATATATAGTTCAACTTGTAAAAACAGAGTCACGACTTAAAAAGTTAAAACCAAAAATTACATGAATTACGTTAAACTGAAATTAGATTATAAAATGATTACGTATGGAACAAGTTAGACAAGATAGAATCGGAATATCCTTAAAGATGGGCTTAGATTGAATTATTTGTAGAGCTAGCTAGATTAGGCAGGAATTGACAAATTTGATTGAACGGTCCGGGGTGTCATGTGGGTTTCACATGAGTAAGCACATGCAAAGGAACAAAAAACACAGAGAACACCTGCATGCATATATAATTAATCTAGACCTAGTCGTCGTCGGGGGTATATATAATTAAGGTTTCGGCTGACGCTTTCATTAAAGAAGCAACCGGCCGGTATGTGTTTACTGACTTGTGTGCTTAAGTTGATGAAGACAAAGCATGGCCAAATGATCACAATTCCTTGTCTCTTTTGTACACGCAATATGACCCACTCTCCATATCTTCAAATCACCTTATGTTTGTTTACATAGTGTCATGTTTTTATTTTATTAATTAATCTCACATGCAATTAATTAACCATGAATATCACTTTTATATTAATTTGATCTTGAGTAATTATAATTAAGATAATGTTATATATACATAGTACCAGCTAGTGATATATATACCATTATGGTACCGACCAACGCCTGATGTGAAGGCGGACCTTATATGATACTGACAACTAACCCTCTCCAATAGGCAATATATAGGGGGTAGTTAGTTAATTTTGATTGTTTTCTTTATTTCTTTCTTTCTTGCCTTTTTTTTTCTTTTTTTAAATTGAGGAGGGGCTTATCGGTACCAACACTACAAGTACTTTTGAATGTTAGAAGAGAAATGTCAGGGAGGAAAATTGAACTCTATACCTTGGGTGTGGAAAATTTGCTTGGATGTCGCTAACCCACTATTGGGTCTTGAAATATTTTCAATATAGTGAAATATATTTTTTTTTTTGACAAATAGATCACAATAGATATTATGTCATTGGAGATACTCTAAGAATGTGTATCCCATGGAATCCGGTTGAATCTCAAAATACAATTAAAAGGGCTTCCTGACATCCAATGATTATTTTTTTTTGACATCCAATAATTATAATTATTATAATTATATATGGTCTTTCCTCAACACTAATTGTGCTCTTGTTTCAAAGAAACAAAATGAAAATGGAGATTTACCTTTGTCTGGGATCGGAGTGGCATTTGATTCTCCATGTGCCGCTTCTTATAATTATTATTATTATCATCATCATCATTATTTTAACAGTCATCTAATTCCTTTTATTGGATTTTAATTACGAACTAATAATTAAAAATGATAATTAATGATAAACTAAAGGAAGGAAACTGAAATATGTCGGGCCAGGATTTCAGTTATATTTCCCTTATTTTTGGTCCTATATATAGACCAAGTCAATCAATATATACATACGCTGCACTTAAGATTGTAGTTGATGCACTACTACATAATCAATGAAAAAAATTAAGGAATACGCATCAGTCTCTCAGACAAACGACGCGTAAAATATACGCTGTGGCAATTTTGAAATAATGTTAAACCATATATAGGCGTTGGTTTTTTACTAAGAACCGACACCTATACTATGCGTACACAATGGGTGTCGGTTGCCAACTTGCAGTCGTTGCCCATTTACGATTTTAAGGAAAAAGGGACCGACGCCTATTCTTATGTAATAACCCACCAGTTCGAGAAATATTTCACATTCACAACAACGCCCTGCCTCAAATTCGACTCTCGACTAATCCCAACCGCATTTCACTTCTTAAAACACATTTGAAAAATATGGGTAGCATCAATTTCGGCATTGGAGTGCATTTCTACCCTCTAATTCCCTAGATCTCTAACATCCGGCAAGCGGCGGCGGTGAAAGACACGAGCGGTGGTTGGCGAAGGCTTTGAGACTCGATTTTTTGGTAATTTCATGGCATTACCATCTTCTTGAGTATTTTGTTCTGCATTTCCTAGCATACAACTTATTTGTTGACACCTTCAAGCGGGCGGCGACGGCGGGCGTTCTCCACATCTTGAGAATATAAGATAATTTTTATCTATTTATTGGTTTTATTGTGTGAGAGATATTTAATTTTGGATTTAGAATTATATATGAAGTTTAGAGTTTTTGTTAAATTTGGTAAAGATGAATTGTGGTTTTATTAGGAGGAATATGAAATTTATTGGGGCTTGTTTGATTTATATACATATATACATTGGGCTTGTTTGTTTTATATACATATATACATATATATTTATACATCGTTAAGGGTATATATGATTTAAGTAGATATTTTTGAAATTTGAGATTGGAGGAATGGAATTTGTTCATCCAATAAGTTATTGAGCAATTTTACACTCTAAATGTTCGATGAAATCTCTCACAAAAATTTTTTTGAAAGTTTTCCGCACCATTGTAGTATTTTATACATAGATTAATATTATTG
>CAVNYN010287092.1:0-23789 GCA_963692815.1 Nyctanthes arbor-tristis
TCTGATTTTTTGGGTAATTTGATGGATCTAGATCCGGTGGCTTTGTAGACGATTTTTGGTATCTTGGCATGATCGGTTTAAACCGAACCGACCGAGTATAACTTGCTTCGGTCGGTGTCGGTTTGGAAGGGAACCACGGTTCGGTTTCGGTTCCAAAATGTTTGGCACCGACATGATCGGTTCGGTGGCGGTTTGGGTTGAAAACCGAACCGCCCGAACCGATGCCCACTCCTATTTGTAATACAATTAAAAATGCAAAAGATTAAAAGAACTGCATAATACACAAGGTTTAACAATAAAACATGTTACATAAATTGTGAATACTATGTTATTTGTAATGATATTGAGCCACTGAGGAATGAGGATTGAGGAATTAAAAGGATGATGCTTAACATGTTACTGGTTTATTGGTTTAGTTTAGGATCGATAAATTTTGGATGATGTTTAATGTTTTATGGTTTATTGGTTTAATTTAGGTTTGATGAATTTTGGATGATGTTTAATGTTTTACTGGTTTATTAGTTTAGTTTAGGATTGAGGAATTTTTGGATTGGCTAGTGATGGATTCAGAGATTGGTATAATTTGGGAAGAGCTCTTAAAGGTCACGATAAAAAAAAAAAATTTGGGAACCCCCGGCCCCCTTCCAACCCCCAGTTTTTTCCTCTAAATCCAGCTCAGTCATGTACAAATCCAAGGTCCATCCTTGTGTTATTCGTTATGGGGATCTATTTTTTGGAGTTGGCCTAAGGCCTTAGTGACAATAGGACCTGCACTGACTGCTCACTTATTACTACAAATTTCAAACTTCAATTAAATTTCCACCACTCATTTCAACTCATTATAATTTTCCATTAAAATTTAACTCTCATAAGAGCATCAAACAAGTACTTCGACTCTGCTACCCCTCTTTAGAATGGTCTCTCTTCTAGCAGAGTAGTGCCAACTTTTCCATTCCCAAATCCTTCCAATTTTTCAATTTAGCCAGAGGTAACAATCTCTTTAAACCTTAGAAACCTAAATAGTCAGACATGTTCCCAATTTGTAGTCCCGTCACCGTCTGATTTAACTGGAGCCACGAAATTGCAATTCATCCAGGGGTAGATACAAAGTGGGGGCATTGGGGTCAATGGCCCCCACAACCAAAAAAAATCCAGAATTATAATATATTAAAACAATGAAGTACCATCTTTGGCCTCCACACGTATTCTTTTATACAAAGTAAATGAAGACTTGAGGGTAAAGTTGTAATTCTTCACTTCCACTAACTTTTCCTCTTCTTTTGTCAAAATTCTAAAGCCAAAACCCCACCTCTTACTTGTCGAAGGAGAAAAATTGTATTCCCAAATTATTATACAATAGCTAAATCGACAAGACTGCAACAGTTCCTCCAAATTTTCTTTGTAAGATCAAAGTATTAAAAATGGATTTTCAGGTTCCTTGTTTCAAGTAATAATTCTGCCCAGTTCCAAGTAATATTTCTTTTTCTTTTCTTTTTTGACAATCGAACAAGACGGGTTTGATGCTAAATTTTGAGTAAATAAAGTTTATTATTTAATGTTTTTCTTGATTTTTAATTTTAAAAGTAATAATCACTATCTTATTAACTTTTTCACCAGTCACCAGTTCATGTCTCTGTTTTTTTTTTAATTTACTGGTTCTGCAATTCAGTTATTAAGTTACAAATGATTCAAGAAATTGAGGTTATACAATGATTCTAATGATTTGGTTTGAATTAACATATTAATTCTTTGAATTCTAATAATTTCTCTTTTTTATTTAGTCATGGAGAAATTTCTTTGTGAGATTAGGCACAAATTTAGTTTCTGAAGCATTGGTGAAGCAAGTAACAATCTAGAAAGTCTGAATGTTGCTTTTGTTAAACACAAAACCTTACAATAATGTTTCTTCAAAAAGGAAAAAAAAAAAAAAAAGAAAGAAATAAAGAAACCTTACAATAATGTTTGATGTAATAATCTTTTGGTTTTTAAGTTATGTTTTTTTTTTTTTAGTTCAATTATTGATAATTGTCTATGTCAACTTTCATTTTTATCATTATTACTCGCCCCCATTACTTGAGAAGTCTAGATCTGCCACTGAATTCATCATCCTTTGGTCAGGTAACAATCTCTTATAGAATCTTGGAGTCTCAAGCTTCATTTCCAGTGCTCTCAGTTGAGTTTTGAATAATTCTTTCTATTGAGAATTTGGTGTTTACAGGATTCTTTTTCTTATCTAAAGTGAGTGGGTATAACCATAGAAGAGCTGCAGAGTGTTCCAAATGTTTGGAAGCCTCTGGCAGGTCAGCATTGCTACATTTTCCCTAAAATATGCTTTTTGAGAAGTCTAATGCTCCTTTGCATTGAATCAGCTTCATTCTTCTCTAGCCTATGAAACTTATTTCTTTCTTTTTAATTATTTTTCCATCATCAGGAAGAGAATGTTCTTGGTACATAGCAATTAAGATTCATATATGTTGAACTTGAATGTTGCCTATGTAAGTTGGAAGAAGCTCCAGAGATGATTCCTTTTGAGTTCGGCTTAATGGCAGTTAGCTAAATAGTTTTATCTTATATATGCTGAAAAATCTTATTGTACCATGAACAACTCTTTTTTTTTTTTTTTTGGCAAGTTTCATCTCTGTATGAACTTATTTCTACAGTTTTATTGTAACTTCAGCTTGTAATTTTGATTGGGTAAAGTGACCTAACTTTAAAAATAGTACGGTATGTATTTGCGCATAACTTGGATGGGAAATATATACCAGAAGTTCAAAGCCATATATTCTACACTCAATCTTTCTCTCTCCATGTTTCCTTCTTTTTCACAGAAGTTCTTTCTCCTTCTATTTGTGGTTGTTCCAGCAGAATGCAGTGAATCTGATTTGTTTGTTTGTTCTCTTATCTCTGTGTTATGTAGCTTGATTCACTTTTTTACTGTGCTTTAATGTTCATTTTATTCTATTAATTACTTTTGCTATTTGTATTGGATGATGTTTATCATTATTTTTCTAAATCTTCCTTATAATGGAGTTTTTGGAGTTATAGCATGATATGTGCTTCTTGGCAATTCGGGCTTGCAGATTGTAGATCTGGTTTAGTTCAAAATCTCGAATCTTTTCAAGCTTAAAAGAAGAAGCAGGCATCTGCCCTGGTAAGCAGATATTCTGATGACTGTATAGAATAAGGCTAGCGGAGCACATCATTTTGCAAAGAGAGTGAGGCTCATCAGGCGGCCAACCGTTGAGTCCTCGTCCTTGCCGTAGGAGACATTGGTGGTCTAGTGCAATACCTGCTGTGCTTTTTTTCTAATCTCTGCATTTTCCATAGCTTGATTCGACCTTCTTCTTTATGGTAATTTGCTGTTCTTTCTTTTTATTACTTATTTTTGCTATTAGTATTAGGGGCTGTTTATTATGTTTCCAATTAATCTTTTTAATCTTAATACATGCATTTTGAAGTTTTATGATGATGTGGGCTTCATTCCAATTTTGGCTCTCTATTTTTTTTTTTTTTTTTTTGGAATGTACAATTACAAATCAATCTGCATCATAGCAGCACAAATGTTCATAAATATTTATTCTACTTAAACACAGCGTCAAGAAAATCAACAATACAAATCCACATATAGTGGGAATACACAGTACAATAAAATGTAGAAAATACCTCATATAGGAGAATCGAGCTTAGGACCTCTAGGTTCTAATACTTCAGCCTAGCCCTCTAACCAAATGGGTTAAGCCTCATTGGTAGGCTCTGTTTTATTTGTTGATGATTCTATTGACTTTTGCAAAAAATTGTAGTAACATGGTATTCTATCAATTGCAAATAATTTTTTATTGATTTTTATGTTTCTACAAAATGATTGTACAAATTGTTATTTTCCCAAGACCACACAGAACGGTGCAAGACCAAAGGAATTTCTATGTTGTATCTGATTATTATTTGGCGCGAAGTAGTTCGTGGTAACTCTAACAAGGCCGCCACCACTTCCGCGGTTGATGTTTGTCCAGATTATTAGTTAGTCAAGAACCAGAAGATTCCAAAAATTGGTATTCTTCCGACAAAACTCGCTGCTTGTTTCTTGAAGTGTAGTTCTAGAACTACGCTTGGTTCCCTTTTAGAATTTCTAGCTAAATCCTATTGGTTGTAAATTTCTTCCTTTTAGTTTTATTTTTCAAATTTCAAGATACGTGAATCCTTTGTTGTTTATTTATTACTTACATTGTGTTTAATTAAATAAAAAACGGAGATTTTGTAGGCCTCAGGTAATTATTTTCCATTTTACACTTGATTATTTATCATTTTACACTTGATTATTTATTGTGCAATGAATGATTTGAGGAAAAAGGGATTCGCCTATGATTTCCAATAGCTAGCTGTTCATAGTGCACTTTGCCACTTTGGTGCAAAAAATCATAGGAAACTACTATATATAAGTCCTTATATGCAGTTCTGTTTTTGCAATTTTATTGTACATTATTTCATATGTGTTCCGCTAATTAAGAACCAAGAAAAAGCTAAGCTTCAATTCCATCAACTTATGTAAGCTATAGTGTGAACACTCTTTAACTTATTTGCTTCACCAAAAAATGATATTGAAAGAATGAATTAGCCACTGGCGGGTGCTTATTTAGCTTTAATTTCTATAAGAATTTTTCTTCTTAGTCTATAATTTTTTTTTTCCAAATTTTGCTAATGTAATAATATGTGTTATATCTTTGCATTCATGTGTACATGACATTCTCACTGAAATACCTCTCAGTGGGAAAAATTCTTACTCTTAATGTTATAGCTCTAACGTTTTTGAAGTAGAAATTTGAAACTAGCATTTACAATATTATCCGCTTTAAGCCTAGCCCGCACAATTTTACTCTTGGACTTCCACCAAAAAGGTCTCATGTCAGATGAAGTGAGTCTCTTAGCTTATAAATTGGTCTCATTTTCTTTACTTAAGCGATGTAGGATTGAAGCTATCACATATGTAGCTTGTTAAAACGGCGTAGCTCTATTGGTAATTAAAACGGTGTCGTTATGACTCAAGAATACCAAAATGGCGTCGTTTTTGTCGTGAAAATCTAAAAAAAAAAGGCGAAATGATGTCGTATCGACGGGAAAAATGAATAGTAGACTTTAAATTGCCTATTTTAATATATAATACTAGTAAACAGACGTGCGTTGCACGTATTAAGTTTCATTTTTAGTTTAATTCTACATAGATATCATTATATAATGTGTGTAATTAATAATATATGAAACGTTAATAATATTTGCTTTAGTAACGAAATAAAATAAAATACAATACATAACGTATAATACTTGTCTGTAGATGAAATTTCAAATCTAAAGTAAATAGCGTATATTTTCACTTTAAAAAATCAAAATTGCATTATAAAATGGCCCGTCTGATTGCTCAATGAGTTTTTTTTATTTCTAAAATATTTGATATATACAAACAGGAAGTAATTTTCACACATGAAGCTCCATATTTATATAAGTAAAATAAAATAATATTGGGTATAAAGAAAAGACTTGAGAATATAAATATATTAGGTAAAATAAAATAATATCTGGTATAAAGAAAAGACTTAAGAAAATAAACATATTGGAAACTAAACATAAAAGTTAGAAGTATGCCTTACTTTATTAAAAAATAAGTATTTACAATATCATCATCATGTTAAAGATTTACATAGTAAAATTTGCATCTATTATGCCCACTAATTGCATAATTTTTTAAATATTAAATCATAAGCCAAGAAAATAAAAAAGAAGAAAACTATAAAAGATACATAAACACATAAATGCATTACACACGTGTCTAAAAAATACATTAAACATATAGATGAATACATCTAGCACAGGAGGGCATAGCAAACCAAAAATATATATATATATATATATGCTGTTCATTGAACAGTTAAATGGGAGTTCACCCTTTTATAATAGTAGTGATATATATATATATATAAAATATAATATAATATACATAAACACACACACGTGCCGTATACAAAAGCAATGGAAAATAGGTTTTATGCATGTAGAAGACTGACCTTCAATAGATAGCACTAAAAAAACATAAAAAATAAATAACAAAAAAAGAAAAAATCAATGTAATCTATATTGATGTGATCCATCTAAATATCTACAATGTTTCACAACTACATAAATCAACTTCTAACAAATTATGATTTGTATTCTCTTAATCTCAGCCTTAGGCCCTTAGCGTTCTCCGCAAAAGCATCACCTGGTCTTTATATTTTTCATAAAGGTACTATGTGCAACAAAAACTAACTTGTATTGTTGAAGGTAATGAAAAATAAAGACATTAAAACTAGATCAAGAAATGACAGAAAACGTAAAATAACAAATTTCTCATTTCGCAATATTCAAAATTTTGATAAGTTTTTCACACTAAGGCAAGAATAAAATTGCTTACATATGTAGACCAAGCTAAGGAAGCTATAGCAACTTCTCATATCGTACTCGCCCTCCCAATATTGCTTACATATGTAGACCAATATTCTGTCATCACTAAGAACACCTCTTGGGTTGTTCCTGTAAAAATTGCAAAGAAACTTCATGCTTCTCTTTGAAGTTCTACAAGTCTACAATTTGCAGATTCACGAACCTGATAAATGAGAAGACAAATTCTAATGAACGTAAATTAGGGTTTAAGAATATCACAAACTAAGACAATAAGTGATGAAAAATAAAAGTGACAAGTTGTTAAGAGACAAAAGCTACCAGAATATAGTTATCCTTTATCGTAAATGGACACGGTATAACTGCTTATTATTCAAATGCTTCTATAGAAAATCCTCTTATCTTTTCTAGTTTTGTGACATCAAATCCAATATAAAGGCATTATCCATTTTAAAGTAAATGAAAATCTGATATGAAGCTTGCAACTCTTAAATAGCCTGTCATTTGGCTTTCAGTGGAAAGCACGACTTTTGCACATAATGCACTCTTATAACCAAAAGAAAGATTACAAGAGAATATTGTTGTATAGCATTTACCGGAAAACAAGAAGAAAGGTCATGTCAAAGTGAATCAATATGAACCATAAGAAGTGCATCAGAACAGCTTTATTCTAACGGGGATTCTTAATTCAAACAACTTAGACATATATACAATCTCTAACTATTGTAAGAAAAAAAGATATTAAATCCCCACAAAATTAATGGGGAAAATATCACCGATAAGTTAGTGCTCCTGGTTTTTTCTACGTTCATTTTCCTCTTCTTCCTTTTTTTTTTTTTTTTTTATTCTCCCCCTATTGCCAAAATTCTTCACCATATTGATGCCCATAGGCAGAACCATGAATTTTGGACTCCGACATTATATGAGAAAGTACAATGATGAACTCAAGGATGTAAATAAGAGAAACTTGTAGTCTGATTTGGATTTAAATTACTTTTAGTAAGTAAACCAATTTAACTTACCCATAAAATTAACATGGTAAGCCATAGTTCAAAGTTTAGCTAATTGCAGGCTGCAACGTGAGCAATATAAAGTTTGATATTCGGCTTATGAGATTAACAATTACCAGCACCACAGAGCTATGAACTTTAACATACATGCTACTCTCATATCAAAATCATGTCTTCTAGTCCTTCTACGTGAAAATATTTCTTATAATATTATTGAAGAAAAATAAGATACCTACATATATAAGCATTTGTGCAGAGTCAAAGCTACTAATTTTTCAAACTTTTCCAAGTAAATCGAATAGTCCACATACATACACATAATTAGCTATAAATTAAGAAATCAGCACTCAAAATAAGAGGGGAAAAAAAAGTAAATTACCAGTAAAAAAATTGCGGAAATTTCACTGGCAAAATCACGGCCTCCTGCAATGCCTGCTTAGCACTCTCCAAACCTGCAACATCATTCCACTTAACATTCAGCTTCTCCCTAATGATAGCAGAATTCAGCCTAGCCCTTAACTTCTCTTTATGCCCATCCTCCCCATCATTCCTTCCCCCATCGTTGGGCTTGGTCTTAGGCTGCATGGCCACGGCTGCGTCTTTGTTAGTAGTAGGACCCGACCCATCTTCATCGAGCATAGTCCGGATCTCCTCCGCCCGGCGCAAATACTCGGAAAACTTCTGAGTAATAGCCTCCTTAATTTTTGGGTTTTTTTTTTAATTTTTGGGTTCTTTTCGTACTTTAGATGGGTCTTGAAGTACTTCAACACGTTCATATACAACGGAAAAACCTCTGCGCAGGCAGTCAAGATGGAGGAATGGAGGAGAATTGGAAAGGCGAAGATTTAGGGTTTGGATATGGATGGAAAGCGGTGTCGTTTTGTCTATTTATCTGCCCATGAAAAAAAGGAACTTGAGGAGTTAAAGCGACATTGTATCAGATGACCTGAATGAATAGGGAATCCTCAACCGGCTCTTTTACATGTAGTAAGATTAGATAAGATAAGATAAAATAAAATAAGATATAGGTTAATTACACCTAATGTCCTTAACCTTTCACTCAATTATTGATTACATCTTTAAGTTTCAATTTTCTGTTTTTACGTCCCCCAACCTTTAATGAAAACCCATTTTTCATCTTTGAAGATGGAAAACATCCATTTCGTCCGTTAATGGTAGGGGTAGTTTTCGTAAAATGAAAAAAATAAATATTTTAACATATTTTAATTAAAATATTAAAAAATAAAATAAAAGAAACGGCTACCATTTCTGGTAGCCATGGGGGAGAGTCCCCCATTTGCTGCCGGAATCTGGCAGCCATGGGGGAGAGTCCCCCTTTTGTTGCTGGAAATGGCAGCTGTTCCAGCAGCAAAAAGGGAAAAGGGGACTCCTCTCCCACCCAAAAACAAGCTTCCAGAAATGGCAGCCATTTCGGCTGCAGTTCTGACAACCTTTTTTTTTGGGTCTCTTTTCTTTTTTTTTAATTTTTTAATTAAAATATGTTAAAATGTTTATTTTTTTGTTTTACCAAAAATACCCCTTCCATTTAACGGAAAAAATGGACGTTTTCCGTTTTCAGGGAAAAAAAAAAAGGGATTTCACTAAAAGTTGGAGACGTAAAAACAAAAAATTGAAACTTAAGGACATAATCGATAATTAAGTGAAATGGGACGTTAGGTGTAATTAACCCATATGATATATATAAAATAATAATAATAATAATAAATATAAAGTGGATATATATATAGTATATTTATATTTCCGTGGGTTTAGCCGATTTAGGGTTTTGGAATTTTGGGCTTAGTTAAAAAAAAAAAAAAAAGGAAATCTAGGTCAGCCCAAACTGGCAGGTCAGTTTTAGTCGTCGGGTTGAGTTCGGGTTCAAGATCCCGAACCCGAAGTAGAGTCGGGTTCAGGTTTGCCCAAAAACTGGCTCACTCGACCCGAGGCCCATGCCTAATTTCATGCAACTTACAAACTTGAACTAGTATGTTATATGACGGGTGGTTATATTGAACCCACAAGTTTTACTAACTACACCATATTTTAATCATTTTTGGTTGGTTGTTAAATTTGTTGTTAACTTTAACAACAATTTTAACAACTTTGCTAAGAATTTAATATTTTTGAAAAATTCTTTTTTATTTATTTAATAAAGTATGACCAATAACTTTTGAAAATAATGGGGTGACCAATAACTTTTGAAAATAATGGGGCACATTTAGACTTGAGTAGATTTTAGTAATCTTGTTTAATACATCCAATGTGACACTTTAATATTTGTTAAATGAATAATGCTATCTATCTAGATTGGAGATTTATCTAGATTGGAGGTCTCCAGTGTAGTTGTCATTTTCTCATTGGTTGTCAAATAAATTAATACTCCCATGTATTTATGCATTTCCACCCATCATCTAATGTAGTGATACCAACTAGACTGGAGACTAGATAAATAGCATAACTCCAATTTTAACTTATATATGTTGCATTTAACAACAATTTAAAATGCACTTTTTACTTATGTGGATAGCTAAATTTAATAATACTAATTATGTACTTTAAATTCCTCTAATCTTTAATAATTGTCACATTTATGTCCACAACTTTTCTATCGCCTTTTTTTTTCCAATCTCCCATTAATTATCACATATTATTTTTTATAACACTTTCTACATAAAATTTCATTGTAAAAGAGCTCTAAATATTTTTAAAATGGATAAAAATATTATAAAGGAAATCAAAAGGCACAAGATATATTCTCAATAATTTACAGTAGATTAATAAAATTTTTGACCAAGAAAAGTTATTAAGGGAATAATTGTTTATTAATAAAAAGTTGAGGTAAAAATGCAATGAAAATAAAAAAAAGTTGGGATACAAGTATAATAAAATATAGTCTAAGGATATTTAGTGCAAATAAGATGTAGTATGATTAGTAAAAAATGTGGTGTGAATATAGTTTCCCTATATGAACCAATACTTTTGACATATACTTTTTGACAAACCATCCTTACCCCTCCATCTTGTAACATGTAATGGTCTAGATTTATTTATCAAACACATTAAAAGTTTTAGCCAACACATTAAATTATATATATACTGCATATAAATAACGACTATAGGTGATGCTAAAACTTATATATGTAATCTATATAAATATGAATTCAATCAATGCTATTCTTGAATTATTTCTCTAACCAATTAAGTTTAACCATCTACATATAAAATACATGATATTATGAATTCTTATCCATCTCTAATATCGTAATAATAAATTATCTAATTTAAGTAACTAAAGCAATTTAAAATATATTTACCATTGGTAATGTAATCAAAAGAAATTTGATTACAATTACTCAAAAAAAAAAAAAAGACATTTGATTACAATAATTTAAGTAACTAAAATAATTTAAATGTATAGTATAATTAGCTTACCACATGTAAGATCGCAACAATAAATTATCTAATTTAAGTAACTAAAGCAGTTTAGAATATGTTTACCATTGTAAAATTGCAATCAAAAGACATTTGATTAAAGTAATTTAAGTAATTAAAGTAATTTATATCCATTAATGTCTAAAACAAAGGTTGTGGTGCTTATACACACCGCATTTTTCCCACTGTTTTCCCGCGGTGTCAATAATTGTCGATTTTTCCATTTTTTCCCGTCACAAGCTTATATTTAATTTAACCCTTTGCTTTTTCTAATTCATTGTAGTCCACTCCACTTACAGAAAGCCGCCGATTTCTTATTTCCATAATTGTCAATTTTTCCTTTTTTTTTTTGGTTTGGCCCTCTATCACAATCTTTACCATACTTATCTCTTGACTTTTCCTAATTCATTATAATCCGCTCCACCTACAGAAGCAGCCAATTTCTTATTTCCATAATTGTAGACTTTTTCTTTTTCTTTTCACTCACGATCTTTGCCATATTTATCTCTTTACTTTTCCTAATTCATTGTAATCCACTCCCCCTCCAAAAGCAACCGATTCTTCTTTCTATAATCGTCTCTCTTTTCATTCCATAATGACCTCCGCCCGATTTCTTCTTCTTAATTCAATATTTTATTATTCTCCAATCAATCTATTTAACTCGTTAGCATTCCATACTCTTGCAAATCTATTCCAAATTTGGGTTTATCAGTGAATGTATAAATGGGATCCCCATTAAATGGGTTTCTATTTACACACATAATATTTAATCTCCCTTAACATCTGCTTCTCTTCTGAATACGGCAACTGCAATGGCTCCTGTATCTATGATCAAAGAGCTTACTCCAAAACGCGTCAAATTGGCATATCAAAGCAAGATGTGCTGCTAAATGGATGAACCTAGAGATGGATTGGGAAGGCAGAACACTAGAATTTGTTTTTCTTGATAAAGATGTAAGTTCATTTTTTGTTTTCCTCCCCTCCCGGTTTTTTTGGCAGCTCATTTATGATTCCTCAACTAACTACATGAAAATGACTTATTTTCTAACTGCGTTAGTCTTCTGTGTTTTTTCCTCATCAATTAAGTAAGCTCATTAATTAATTTCTCATTCATTCTCATTAATTAATTGCGTAAGCTTATTTATTTATATATTTTTTTATGGGGAGATCGCATTCAAGCTACCGTTCCAGCCAATCTTATGAAGCGGTTTGATGATCTTATACAAGAACGAAACTTATACACTTCAAGGACATTCACTGTAAAGGATAATGGCAAGACCTATCTAGTTACTGGTCATACGTATAAGTTAACTTTTATTGAGAAGACATCCGTGTTGCCGCATATTGATCATTCATTTCCCTCAAGTATTTATACCTTTCGGGACTTCAATGAAATTAGGAACTCTACACATTCTGAGAGAGTGCCTTTGTTTGGTATTCACTTATCACTACTTTGTCTATATTATTCTAATTTTAGCTTTTTAACAATTCTTATTCATTGACTTAATTCTATGTCTACTGTTATTTAGATGTAATTGGTCGTGTGTTGAACGAGCATGGTAATACTCCACATTTTCGTGAAACATAGGGTGGATCCAAACGATTGGAGATGCGTCTATAATATTTACAGTGTTGTTTTCAATTACCATTTATTATTTATTTTTACATTATGTTTATTAATTTTTTTTTTTGGACTATATTGTTCATATCTATCTCATTTCCTTCGTATAGGAGGGTTCGTATATGCTGTACCCTCTGGGATAATTATGCCGTCACAATGAATGATTATATAGCATGTGCCATTAAAAAGCCATTAATCGTTTTGCTACAAAACGGCCGTTCGAACAAGTATAAAGGTTGAATTCTTCTATTTTAATGCCACAATTGTCTTGATCGGTTTATCTAATCTTCGTTCTATTTGTTATTTATGTTCTGTTATTTATTTATTTATCTTATATATATATATTTATGTTTCGTATTGCTTATTTTTAAAGTATGGAGATTTTTTCCCATACTTTTATATCAATTAATTAATTTGATTTCTATGTGTCAGTTCATTCTTGAACGTAATATATAAATATGGTTATTTAACTTCAATGTGTTGGATTTTAACAATTTTTCAAACCACGTGCATACTTTGTACTCCTTTTAATTTCGGTATTAGTTACACTATTAAATTTATTGTTTTAGATTTCATTTAAGGAGATGTCATAGAATACTGTGATCTCTCAAATTTTATTCTGATTGCTAGCAAATCAGCATTGCAGAGATAATTGCCATCATTGTTCCGAATATGTTATTTATTTATTTGTTTTTGTATTGCTTATTTTTTAATCTCATAGGTGGCTGTAATTTCAAATTCATTATACAATGTCACTAGACTTTTGGTGAATGCATCAATCCAAGAGATTGACGACTTTCAGGATAGGTAGCTATCGTTTAGTTTGATCCACTCTACATTTCAAATTCTTAAAATCAGCTCTTACAATATTTGTGTTGTTTAATGTAGGCTACCACTGGATAATAGTGATGCTTCTTCCCATGTTAGTCAAGTTTCCACGTTCTCAACCCAAACAATTTATGAAGATGCTGATAACAAGGTCCACGACATTGTGACTTTGGATGATATACCTTCAATTAATCAGGTATATATACATTTTAGGTTTTGTATTTATCACGTAGTTGTGTGTTTATCATCCAATGTGATCCCTAATTTTTTTTTCTATTATATTTTTCATGATTAGGACTGTTTTGTGTTCGTGATTGGGATTGTCTCTGGAGTTAATGAAGATGTGGGCTGATATTTTCAAATTTGTAAGAATTGCAGGCAACGAGCTACCAAGTCAGTTAAGAATTTCAACTGTGATTGTGGCTGCACTGAAAGAGAGACCGATACAAGTTGGTTCTCACTGTCTATAATGTCACAAAAAAATCTCTCTTTTGTTATGGGATGATCAGTGTAGAGAATTATCCAACAAATCAGTTGCCGAGATTCTTTTCTTTTTTTTTTTTTTTGAGCGGCCTATGGTGTTGTTTGTCAATTGTTTTAATAGAACTTCATTCATTGTTGCGAGTTTAATTTGATTCACTTCTTTTTGCATTTTGTATTTTCATGCTGTACATGTATCTTTGTATGTATTTGAAAATTTTGATTTTAACCTTCCGTTCATTTTAATGTCAACAACTTTAATCATCACTTATTACCATATCCCAAATTTGGACTCTTTTTTAGTGGTCAATATATACAATATATTTTTGTCTATAACATGTAATTTATATTTCACATAATCTTTGCTTTCCTATTTACAAGTCTATGCAAACAATATCGTGCCTAACCCATTAATATATTTCAATCTCATAAATATACGTCGAAAGCATTTTGATTTATATAAAATTCCTCATAATATTTTTGTACCATTTTGACCTCCCGTGCAACACACAAGTTTTAAACTAGTATATATATATACATATATACACACACACACACACACACACACACACACACACACACTAGTGGATGCACGTGCTTCGCACGTGTTTTCTTTCATTTTTGGCTAGATTCCGCATGGACTTTGTAGTTGATTTAATTTGTTATTTAGCTTCTGGTTAAGTACTTATTAGAATCCGTGTAAAATGAATTAATTATAATCAAGTAAGAGTAAGAAAAATGTTGTACCATTGATAAAATAAGAAATATGAAAAGGGAGAAAAGTTGAGGGTTAAATACACTCATGATCATTGAAGTAGTGGAACCGAAAAAATTCCTAAAGAAACGTTAGTTTCATATGATTTGTGTCCTTTTGGAAGTAGATCACCCTATACAAAATCAAGAACATATAATCAACAAATTGAAACAAACCAGAATTTGGTTAAGCATATTCCGTGTTTGTTAAAATATAAGCACCTTGTCTCTCTTTGGAAGTAGATCCCCCTATACAAAATCACATATAAGAAGAAAAATTATACTTGTTCCTCTTTCTACTTCCATTGCTCTTGTTCCTCTTTCTACTTCCATTGCTTACAATAAACCAACTGCACAAGTTAGATGCAATCTGTTCTCCAATATACTCATACATGACAAATAATATTATCTGAAATTAAAGCGCATAAATTGGCACGAGCAAATTTATAAGCATGAGAAAACAAGCAATTGCATCATACTAACCAGAAAGGCAGCTTGGTCAAATTTTCAAGCTAATGCCAGTTAAATTTTCAAGTTATGGATAATAGTTACTCAAAAGATGGCTTCTCAACCCAAAAGTGTTTGGAAGTACAATCAATGATGGCCCAGTGTAAAGTTCAGATACATAAGTATGTCAATACTTGAACGTTAAAAAGTACATTTTCCAAAAATATCCTAAGTTGGTCAGCAAGCCATTTAAACCAGGACCATGCATCGAATTCAACAAGGTATCTTAAAGAACAGTGAAAAATAGCCAAATTGGTTCTACTTTATCCTGATGTTCCCTAGAATATCCGTAAATAGATCCAACTTCGTTCTGGCGAAGGTCGCTCCATTTTTATCTTTGGCATCATCCAAGGTAGATAAAGATGGCTATTAATGAACAAACTCCAAACATTAATCATACAGCGCAAAGAAAAATTAGGTGATAAAATAGAGGCCAACAATGACACTAAAAAAATAGTTAAATGATATCATTCAATTTATAAATTAAAAACGATTTCAGGCTCATGCCGATGCAAACCACCTGAAGGCAAAAAGCTTCATAGACATGAAATCTTGATGTCAATGTCCTTAGAAAAAAAATATGTCCAGTGTGTTTTCTATCCCCAGAGTTCTAATCAAAAGTAGCCAATGTTCACACAAAGCAACTTCCAGCAAAGTGGAACTTAAATCACTTGGCAGCACCATTTATGATTTGATGAATCACAAACTTTAATCTGTAAACATTTAGTAACATAAAAAACTCCATCAGCCCAGTCCCGAATTTCAGAATCCGCTACAAAAAACTCCAACACTTAATTGTTCATCAATTCCTCATACATACGTTTTGGTTCAAGAAAAAAAGGAAAAAAAAAAAAATCTGTGCTTAGTTAAACAGCCATAACTTCTCAGAAAATAATATTTCCTCCGAATAAACAAAATCATTAAAACGATGAAATACAAATATAAAATATTCGGACAAAAAAGGGGGATTTACCTGAGATAATAAGGGAAGTCATCAAAGTCGACCCCCGCTATGTTTCCCCCACATCTATGCCTAACGCTGACAGCAAAATATTCCTCTGTTCCTTTCCTCATCAACAATCAACCTACACGTACAGACATAAACAGCAAATAAGATAAGAAAATCTAAAATTTTAGTTCAATTCCATCCGAGATTCGAGCGACCAATGTTACAGACAGAAAACAAAGGAGAAATAAGGTTTGGGAATGGAAAACAGGAGAGAGTGCCATGCAAAACACACCATAGGTAAGGGTAAGATACGAAATTGATTAGAAAAAGGTCAGGGCAAATTGGTAAAAAAAAGAAATCAATGTTGATAAATTATCAAAGACTTAAACTATCCCTAGTTCAATCATCTTTGAGTAATAATTGCTGTAAAAAGAAAACAATAAAGTAAATTTCCAGAAAACGCACAAACAAAAGAAAGTCCTATAACCATGCAATTGAAGCTAACATGTGAACAGAGAACCATGCAATTCAAAACCAACAAGTTAGATGCAAATTCATGCTGAGAGGAAAACTAATCCTTACAAGTTATTAGAAACACCCTAATTATTATAAGCTAAAACCTATAACCAAATTTGAGCTCAAAGATAGTGAAATGAATGAGGTAGAAAACCATTACCAGCACATTTCTATTGTCCAGCCATAATCCACTAATCTAACTAATCAAATAAGCAAACCTACTTCATAAAAGTATCAACTAAAACATATCAAGTGTCTAAGATCAATGAACTGTAGACGTAATAATATTCGGCATAGCAGAACTCCACAAGCAAAATAAGGATACAGTATAGTCAAAATATCCAATTAAATGATAAATTAATAGGACATTCTGTCAAAGAACCAAAATAAGGATTGAATGAGTGCAAAACTTACATTCCCCATCTCCAAGTACACAGCAGCACGATTAGTGAGGTAAGAATATCCTTGTCATCTAGTTCAATGGCCTAGGTATAATGCTGAATTGCAGTCTCAAAATCCTTCTTTTTGTAAGCTGCATTACAAATTTATCAAAAAAGCTATGCTAAACAAACTCTTATGTCAATGCAGGTTCTTGAACAAATTATCATTTTCCAGATACTATCATTTAAACAAATTATCAAACAACTTGTGTGCATCAAATTCCAAAAAGCCCTTTCTTTGAACCCGATTTTGCTCAATTAAAGGTTATCAAAGACATAAAAAGAATACATCCATACAACTACGGATGATGCATACTTTGTTTTCAAATAGCAATCAGCTTTCTATTTTTCTCCCCCTTTAAATTCTTTTTAAATTGATGAGCATTTATCTTAAATAATAATAATAAAAGGAAGACAATCACTAATAAAGGGAGAAAAAACTGAAAAAATTAGCTGCTTCGACAATTTTCTGCAATAAGCGTTGAGGAAGAATACCTTCAGAAAGAAATCGAAATCTGATGCATAGGAAAGGAAAAAACAGACCTTCTTCTTTACCAGCGATGGAGAAGGAAAGGCTTCCGATCTCAGCAAGGCAGCAGAACCCTTTTTCTGGCCGGAGTGCTTGCAGCTCAGCCGATCAGGGAGATTTTATAAAAAGGCTTGTCAAAGGCTTAATATTCTTTTATAGCCTCCTATTATCTATTATGATCTTATTATTTAAAAGTCTATTATATCTTTTAAATTTTAATATGAAATGTCTTTATTATCCATTATATCTGAAAAAAAGAATTCGAAGCTCTGAATGATTTGATATTTCTGTTTCTTGTTTAACCGCTACAACTGATTCTTTTTTAATTTTCCTTATTTACATTATCAGTGACCTTCA
Source organism: Nyctanthes arbor-tristis (assembly GCA_963692815.1). Classification (NCBI taxonomy): domain Eukaryota; kingdom Viridiplantae; phylum Streptophyta; class Magnoliopsida; order Lamiales; family Oleaceae; genus Nyctanthes; species Nyctanthes arbor-tristis. The sequence continues at coordinate 17,852 of CAVNYN010287092.1, forward strand.
CCTCTTTATATTTTTCTATTTCTTTCAAATTTGTTCTACTCATCTTGATCTGTTTAAGAGGGAAAGAAACTCAAATAAGATATAAACATTGCAATTTACACAAGTGAGTTAATGTCTGTAAAATTCAAAATTTGTTAGATCGGAATATTTTAACATTGCTATTAAAAATCCACTTTGTTTCAAGAAAAATTCCTAAAATTATTGTATGTAATCAAGTTGTTCAATAAGTCACTGTAAATGTACTCTATAAAGTTATATAGTCTCTATCAGACACTTTAACAGATATCTCTGCCTCTAACAGAGGCCTCTTGTTAACAGAGACCTCTTTTTAACAAAGGCAACTCTTAAACAGAGAGTAGAAGTTTTTTGTTAACAGAAGCCTCTTTTTGTTAACAGAGACCTCTTTTAACAGAGGTCATTTTTATTAACAGATGCTTCTTTTTTGTTAACAGAGGCCCCATTTTAAAGAGGCCATTTTTTATTAACGGAGACCCATTTTTGTCATCAGACATCTTTTGACAGAATCCTCTTTTTGTTAATAGAGGCCTCTTTTTCTGTAAACAAAGGTTTCATTTTAATAAAGACATCTCACTTTTATTAACAGATGCCCCTTTTGTGTTAATAGAGATACTGTTTAACAGAGGTCCTTTACTGTTAACAGAGGCCCATTTTACATTAACGGAGGCCCCTTCTTGTTAACAGAGGCCTCTTCTATGTCAAACAGAGGCCCCCTTTCTAACAGAGGCCCCATTTTTTTGTTAACAGAGGTCTAATTTTGTTAACAGAGCCCCGTTAAGAGATCGGAAGAATTTGTTTTGTTAATAGAAGCATCTTTTTTCTGTTATGTTGACATATGCCTCATGTCAAAATATATGCAATGATATTTTATGATGTTTAAAATATATATCTAATGATATGCATTGTTATTTAATTTCAGATATGGATTCGACAGATCGGAAGAGCGTCGTTTCTTGTGAAGAGTGGTTAAGTGATAGTGAAGGAAGTTGGAGTTGAAAATGGGACGAAAGGTACGAAAGAGTTATGAATGGGCTTCCTATATCCACATAAACTTCGTTTACAAAATTAATTGGCAAAGTGCAACATCTTCTTAGCGTTGATTTGATGTTACAAAAAATTGAGTTGTGTTTTTTGCCCTGTGAGTGACTCGATGTTCTCTTTTCCAGTCAATGATCAACTCAGACAATGAAGTGCAATGGTTTTTATCTATTGTTAAGTGTAGTAATTATATTCCTCTGTGTGTGACACTAGTTCCTAAAGGTCATATTGAGGCCCACGTCGAAACACACTGTGATCCAGTTGGGACACAACCCATCGCACCTACTGATACAGGTGAAAATGCGTATGAATGCGGTCCTTCTCGGTTTGACTTTGAAACAAATGATAGAAATGAAATTGAACATTACAGAGATGATTTTTGGGACGGTGTGGAGATAGAGTGTCATAATGACGTTGATATTCATCCAGTGAATGTAAATGAGCCTGAAACAGATCGTGTGCCCAACACATAGACAAGAGATGCAAGATGATCGAAAGCAAACTATGTGTGCTAATAATGAGCAATTGGCTTCCTCATCTCATACTTCACACACTATTCCTGAAGAGGAAGACTTGAAAGTTGACTAGGTATTTAACACGAAAAAGGATCTTAAGACAACATTACATATTCTTGCAATGCGGCACAATTTCGAATTCAGAGTGAAGAAATCGAACAAGAGTGTGTACACCTTACTTTGCATAGATGAAAATTGCAAGTGGCGTTTGCGGGCTACGAAGGTTGGATCATGTGACTATTTCAAAGTTTGTAAGAACACACGCGAGCATACATGTTCTATAGACATTCATGACAATGGCCATAGACAAGCAAAATCCTGGGTTGTTGGAACATACATTACTCCAAAGTTTCGGAATACCAAAATAGTATACAGGGCTGCTGATGTCATTAATGATATTTGACAGGAGTTAGGGGTTAAATTGAGCTATCAAATTGGAAGGAAGGCAATCGAGTGTGCATTAGAAGGTCTCAGAGGTTCACTGGAAGATAGCTACACAAGATTGGCAGCATATGGACATAACCTGATGAGAACAAATCCAGGCACAGCATTCTCCATTGAGGTTGATGGTGAGAACCGCTTCTTATACATGTTTATGGCACTTGAACCTTGCATTCGAGGTTATCAAATGATGCGGCCTATAATATGTGTCGATGGAACTTCTTTGAAAGCAAAATATGGAGGCACGATGATTGTTGCTATTTACAGTGTCAGTAAGAACCTTTGGTACCACATTATCAACTCCCGACTCAGCCATAACGGCCATCGCAAAGTCAAGTAGACTATGAACAGTCGAGTCTAAGATTGCCACTGGCTTGTTGAATGTGGTGGGGTAGTGCACTGCCCTTAGTCGAAGCAAGTGCATGGCAAGGTCAACATGCGGTATGGTGACAAAGAAATAGAAATACAGTAGCATCATTACCAATATCCATATGCACCAAACGCAATATTGTAACCATAAACGGACAAAAGTGCATATATGAGATAAATAATCACTTACAACGCTATCTAGCCACTGGCCTGATATCAAAAGGTCTTCAAACCAACTTTTTGCATCCTCCAGGGTGTGAATGTGCTGCTTATGTATAACCCTGGAATGATAATGGATCTTAATAAGATATTATAACATGTTTATGGAATAAAATGAAATAAAACTCAACATGCATAGTATCTTCTTATGTTGGAAGCATCTCTAAACAAAGGCATGGTTGAGAAGGAAATTACCCTGGGCCGAGTGCCAAAAACCACTTCCTAAATTTATGCACCTTCGCGGTGTCAACAGTCGAGAAGGGGTCAAAGTTTCCTCCATCTACAAATTTTCGCTTCGTCAGGCCAGTAGTGAACGGAGTTCTTACCAACTGTGATGGTCTTACCAACTGTTTTGGCCTACCATCCCCTCCTGGATTCAAATTCCCTCTCATACTTGTGTCCTCGTGCACCGATTGCTCAGTTGATTCTTGATCATCTAAATGTTGTAGCTCATGTGGCGCATCTACGTCCACTCCAGCCTTGTCCCCAAAGGCCAAGCCCCGAGCAGCATTGCTGGCCTGTACATTACTCCCCACCTCCTCAGCTGTCTGTCTCATCATGGCTACCATTACCACTAACCCTCTTACGCTTGTAAACACGGCTAATCACTGTATCTCCTTTTGAACCTGTGCTCGTCGGCACTTGATGTGCATTCTCCACCTGCTCAGCAATGGTGTGCGGCTCTCTGGCCATAGGTGCAGCTGTATATGCCTGGGGATAATTCTCTGGCTGTCCAGATGGAATGACATCTGTCATCGGCAAATCACTGTCCATGGCCTACACTGAACGAACAACCTTTCCAATGGCGTTCTCGATGTCGGCCCCAATCTCTTCCTCCTCAATTGGCCCCATTTCCCTTCCTCCCCCATCCTGCAAATCGACCTCAATATGGTTCGTATCTTCATCTTCCTTATCTTGAACAGACCTTATAGATCTATCTTGCTCGTTATCCTTCTGTACCTCTGCATCCTCCTCAGTCGAACCATGTGCCCCATACTCAAATCAACATAACCAACATTGTTTGTTGGGCCCTGATTACTCAACCCCTCGTGCATATTAGCAAACCCGTGGCTTGCTCCATCATGCATGTCATCATTTGCAGTGGATTGGTGCGCGGGTTGCAACAGGGCCATGATAGTAGCAAAGTTGTCCCCCATTTCTTTTCTCATATCTTTCGCCCTTTTTGTTAGCTTCTTAAGGCTACGGTCAGTGCCTCTAATGGAAGGCCATGTGATCCGAGACTGCAAATGCCTGGGACGACGTTGTTGTTGTTGTTTAGCACGAGCTACTTTCCTTGCATGCACAGATGGCCTCTTACCACGTTTCTTCGGGGCAAGAACCTGATGCATCATAGAAGGGGTTTTTGTTAACGTATTATGGATACTTTGCATAATAGAGGCCTCTGTTAGAAAAATATGCCCTCTGTTAGAAGGGTTTCTGTTAACGAAAGGGTCTCTGTTAACATAAAAAAGGCCTCTGTTAACAAGAAGAGGTCTCTGTTAACCAATGCCTCTGTTAATTAACAGAGGCTCCTTTACGTTAACAGAGGCTATTTCTTTGTTAACAGAGGCCCATTTTTGTTAATAGAGCCACATGTTAACAGATGACTCTTTTAACAGAGGCTAACTTATGTTAACAGAGGCATCTTTTAACAGAGTCCTATTTTTTTTGTTAACAGAGGTATCGTTAAACAGAGGCTCACTTTTGTTAACAGAGGCCTCTTTTAATAGAGGCATTTTTTTTTGTTAACAGAGGCATCGTTAAACAGAGGCTCACTTTTGTTAACAGAGGCCCCTTTTTGTTAACAGATGCCTCAAATAAATAAAATACAACTACATGCGTAGATACTTACCTCGACGTCGGGCTGCAAAGAGGCGTCTCTGTCTTCGTGGCTGATTTCTGGTTCGATGGGACCTTGCTGGTCACTTGTGTAGTCAGGATCTATAAGACCTTCTGGGGTTATATCATCTCCTCTAGATGTACGCGGCAGGGCCTGCCAATACTCTAAAGCTTCTTCAGCAGCACTTGCCACCAATGTTCACTGCAGGTCTCCAACCTGACAGTTAAATATATTAAAGGACATTACATGCTTATTTACAAAACCAATGAGAATTTAAAAACATCAAAACAAAAAAATTACATCTGCTCTATCCAAATATTTTCCAATTGCATCGCCTTCGGGCCACGGGAACTTTATCCAGCTCCAATGACACATCCCAGGAAGGTGGTCGTTAAATCTTCTACCATATTCCTGTGCCACAGTTGGGATTGCTTCAAAATCTTTTTCCCGTGCAATCTTGGGTGCCTCCGTCTTTCGGTCTCTCATATACGTATGTAGTGTTGCCTCATACGATTTTCGGCTCCATGGATATACATTAAACAAGGCAAGATCATCAGCAATATCCAGTATGAGAGGGTCTATGGCAGTTCCTCGCTCCTTGCACCGTAGCACCATCTCATATATCAGTGCTAATGCCAGCTTAGATCGCTTGTCCTGCATATCATTCGTCTCTGACGTGAATGCATTGCACAGATCTTTCGGCTTTATTGCTCTTTTATTGGCCCCAAAATATTTGGACCTAAGCCTGCCTTTACTTCTGTGTCTGTCCTTGTGCTCTGACTCGTTCCCGGGGTTCAAACCCTTAACGAGAGTGAACTCATATAGTGAGAAGCGAGCAGCCCTACTGTTTCCAACACCGAACCATAACTCATTCTCATTAACGTACTCTAGCTTGCGCAATAACAACACTCCAATTAGTTGTGGGCAGACGGGGACATCTCTGATTTTATAGAGGTGTCCAAAGCATGATGCCAGCAACATTTGTTTATGTTCTTCATCAAGTGCATTATACACATCTTCAAGTGTTGAAAGCCTAGAAAGGACCGACATTGTGCTTCTGAATCTATATTGTCTGTCCACAACAAACCTCATCCTGTAGGCAACTTATACATGTTACAAGCTCAAACATTAAGAAATTAAATCGGCAATAAAGGATATAATACAAAACTATCTCTACCTCAACAGCACAACCACAAAAAATATAGATCAAGTCAAACCACATTGCCCCTATATGACAACACAATAATCATTTAGAGATACAAGCATGTATAAGCCTAACCAAATTAGCAACTTAAATTATCAACCAAGTGAAGAGATAACAAGAATAACAGAATATGTGCTAATGAAGCATAAGATCAGAACTATATATTGAAAAGGAAAACTATAATCTGTCAAAGAATCAAAGACTAAGAGTTGATCACCACATAACCAAGGCATGAGTTTCTCTAAAAACAAGAATACAAGATTTATCTTAACTGCTACCCACCTTGTGCCTTAA